>PVKP010009086.1:0-69866 GCA_004027715.1 Plecturocebus donacophilus
TGTTGGAGAGGGATAACACTGGGAGAAATGCCTGATGTAGGTGATGGGGGATAGAGACAGCAAACCACCATAGCATGTGTGTACCTATGCAATGTACCCCAGAACTTAAAGTACAATAAAAAAATTTAAAAAATAAATAAATAACAGTTGTGTTAAGAAATGAACTGTGCTTCACATTTTGCATAGTTATATGTTTTAATTTGTTTTACATACTATACCTTGTGGATTCTGGGACTCTGGAACTAAGTTAATTAATATGATTTAGATAAAGGCATTCCAAAGAAAATAAAGTATACCACTATTAATACCATAATCAATGTTAAGTGGGATTTTCCACTGGGATATCATGGAAATTTTTTCTTGGCCCTAAAAAATAAGTGTTTGTTTTTTTTTTTTAAGAAAGCCAGAATTCTGAATAACAAGGGAGGATACTAGATACAATATTTATCTTTTCATTTTACTTTCAAGTAATTATTTTGCTTTATGACCTTGCCAGCTGGACCACAACCAAGCTTCTTACACAGAGTCTGTCAAAACTAATTCTTCTTCTCCATTGGAAAGGGTTATGAACTGTCACCAGTCACGACACTTTCAGAATACAAATTTGGAAAAGCCTCTTTCAAGAGATCACCATCAGTTAGGAAGAGTTGGTGCCTCTCAAAGATGGCTCCCTTCAATACCAATCATCTAAAAGAGTAGGGCCAATTTTCTTCCTCTGTTGTCAATCATCTATAACACGTCATTGCAACATGAGAGAGAAAGAAGGTATTCCTTTGCTTAGATCTGTGTGAACATAATCATCAGAGAGCAAAATATATGGTGAAGCAGAATTTAGCACATCAAATTCCTGACAAGCAATAGGTTGGCTTAATCAGAAACAAATAAAACAATGTAAAACCCTTAATCAGAAACAAATAAAATGATGTAAAACGTCATCAGCATCAGCAAAACTATCTCACATCTTAAGATTCTTTAGATACAGATTTTTCATCTCTAAACTTTGGAAGATGACCTAAAGTTCTAAAAACATTTACATGAAGTCTGAACTAAAGGTTCAGAGGAGCTGAATTTGGAGATTCCAAATGGGAAAAAGCAAAGAAGTTAAGTGGACCTGATTTTAGTCCCAAGGACCTCATTAACTAGAAGTGGGAATTAGACACTTTATTTCTTTCAGCTTAATTTTCTTTATCTGCTAAATGAGAATAAGAGTATTCTTTATTCATCTTCTACCTGAAGGCTAGTATGAGATTTGGAGGACTACGTGTAGCTCCCAGCTTCTCCAATAGACGACACATACTCCTGGTTGCAAGGTCCTTGAAACCATGAGATACAAATATTGCGTCTTCCTAGAGCATCAGTTTTACTATAAGATTTTGTAAGATAGTTGAAATAGTCCTGAATTTTTTTTTATTAAAATAAACATAGTTATATCATGGATTTTGCGTGAATTGTTAAGATAAAATGTAAAATTTCATAAAAAATTACTTTGGGGGAACTTCTTTGGCCCACGCTCCAGGAACTCCAGCATTAACCATTCATTCATGTCTGCTGTTTGTGATTCTTAACTGCGAAAGTTTGATAAACTCTGTAAATGAAAGCATCTTAAAACTTAAAAGCTGTCTACTAACGTATGCTCTTTATAGCAGTCTCATTAGTAATTTTGTCAAGTAAGGGAGCATCCTTAAAAACTGTTTTTATCTAGCATCTCTCTTTTATGCAGAACTACCAGTTTGTTCTTCTGTTTGAAATGTTTATCATCATCTTATGTATCTACTTACATATTTCCTTTTAGTACACCCATTCCCCTGTAAAACAAGTAGATCTGTGAAGGTAAATTGAGTACTCCCCAGAAATAAAGAGATTGATGAATAAAGGCTGGCCACACCAGCCCAGGTTCCCCTATGACTCCTGAAACTGGTTGGAGCTGAGCAGCAGATGGGGTATGGTCTCTAGCTGGCCATGTTCAGGTGCCCCCTATGTCTCCCATTTTGGCTATGAGCATCATCTGCATGTGCATTCCAGCCTCACTTTTCTAATGGATGCAGAATAGTTTTAACTAAGCACCATGACGATTTCAACCAGATGAACAGAAATTCTGTAGATTGTGTCCTGTATTGGAAAGATAGTGATATTTGCTTTAGTGCTTCCAATATAAACTCAAACTCCAGGGATACCAAACATGCGAGAAGCAAGAATCATTTGCATTATAATGTAAGCCTAGTAAGAAGAAACCCATGGCCTCCCTCTAGCCAGTTTACAAAACTTTACAGAGTGCATTCCATAAATTAATTTCACTTTTGGTCATGTCACATTTTTTCTACTCTAATTTTTTTTACTCTGATTTCTTCACTTTTTATATGTTACCTTGTAATCTGTGTACATGTGTTATGTGTACTTGGAAGCAACCTTGTGTATGTGTGTGCATGTGTGTACTTGGAAGCAATCTTGAATAATGCAATAAATACTGTTTTTTATTATTTTACCTATATAGACTACAATACGGTTAGTGTGAATGAAGAAGACAGAGTGAAATTCTTATTAGCAGGGTTCTCCTGATCATGATTTTACTCAAAATTCCTTTTCCCACAGCCACACATAGTAAAAGTTACCTGGCAGAATCTTGATGTAATATTTGTATCTGTTGGCTGAATACTACTTTAAAACAAGAACTTTACTGGGGTTTTTTTGCATAGATTATTTTGTGTAATCCTCACAGATATCCCCATTTTAGATGAAAAAACTATGATTTGCAGTCACTTTCAGTCCTCTTAGCATCAGTCAAAATTCTCCCTGGTTCTATGTTATTCTCAGGAAAGCAAAAATAATGCCATTAGAAGATTAATAACAATAATAGTAAGTTGAGTACCTACTGTGTGCCAGCTGTAGGTATACAGTGTTGACCTGGCTACATCTGCTATTTTACTTAATTCCTACAGCAAACTTGAACATGGCCCTTGCCCCTTTTATAGCTAGAGAGTCTTAGATAAAATGAGGTTCCATGACCTGTACAAGACCACTTAGCTACCAAGCATTAGAACCAAAATTTCAGATCAGGTCTGCCTGTTCTAGTGCTCAATATAACATTCTTTAATTGCAGCAACTAGTTCTTCATTGTTCATAATTTGCAGGTAGCGTGTCACTCTGATAATTTCTAAGTTAATTTTCTGCTTGCAAAAGATTCTCTTTATATATTCTCACCTCTAATTTTTTTTAAAAGAAGGTAACAAAATAGGAGAAAAAATTGACAGAAGAGAGCATAAGTGAATTTAAAAGAAGAGATCAGGCTAGGAACAATTTGGCTGGGATTCCTGCTTGTTTGTTGGTAACTCACCTTTGTAAAGTGGCCATATGTTCTCTCCCGACTAGCAGGCAATAACAAGGGGAACGAGCCACTCCTGGCCCTCTTAGCTGGCCTGCTTCTCATCTTGGTCCTCTTCAGTCTAGAGGCATCACTTACTGAACAGCTGTAATCATGCTATTAAAAGCAGTACATATAGATTTTTTAAAAATCCCAGACATATGTGACTACTGTATTGTCGTGTCATCTGGCTAAATCTCATACTGAGTAGGGTGATGGTAACTGGAGAAAAAAAAGTCGCTGTCTGCCATTGCAGTTCCCAAAGGCCAACATTCTGAATGTATCTATAGTAGGACATAGAAGTGATGACGAACAACTGTGGAAAAAATGTTAGTGATGTGAAGGTTCAAGCTGAAGAGACTCCTGTTAACCCCAGCCCACCGTTTGTATGTGTGGCATAGGAAATCTTTAGGTCTGCAGGAGATTCAACTCCAGGTTTGGTTCACTGGGTTCCTATTGATCCACTACTTCTAAAATCACTTTGAATTCTGCTGTTTAGTTTAGTATATTATCCTATCTCTTTCCCTCCTCTTTGCCAACAATAGTTAATTAATCTAAAATTTTCTGATTTAACCCATCAGGCAAAGCCAGAGATCCAAACTAATGAGTCTCAGAAATGTGAATTTCATTAAATGTTGAACAGGACACTTTCAATCAGTTTGGAAGTTTCTGGGAATCATGAGCTTGGGTTAGAGTTAGAGTGTTTCCCCAACTTTACCACACTCAGGTATTTACTGTGGCCAAGCTAGAATAAAAGTTTTTGTTTTATTTTATGCATCAAATTTTTCTGGAACAGAGAAAAATAAGTAGAAATATGTAATGGACATTAATGATGTGATTTTTTTTCTTGTCTTGTATTGTTTTCCAGTTGTTTCACATATTTCTATCTTTTCTTCAATTAGTAAGTTGGAAGGTGAAAGAAAAACAGGGGCTTTGTATTTATTATCCTTTATTCACAACACTTTAATGTAAGCTATTTTAATTTCTAATATCTCACATATTGATAGAAGCTGTTACATTGTAACTGTTGTTCTTACCAAATGCTATGTGTGCTTTATAAATAAGTAGGCTTATTTATTTGAATTTTTATTTAATTTTTTAGCTTTTTTATTTGAATTTTTAGGCTTCTGAAATGTATATCTACAGGTGACATTTGCTATCATATTTTCACTGGATAATTGATAATGGGACAATTCTACATTAATAAAAGCCTTTATCAAACTCTCATGTGTGTCTGCTCCCTTTTGGAACAGATGCACTCCCCTCTTCAATTAGTACCAGGTAAAATACTTAATTAGGCTGAAAAGCTAAATATGTTATCTAACTGCATGAACTGGGCATTTGATTCTGTCTTTTATAGTACAGTCAAGACTGGTTTAGAAATTCTAAGAGTGTAAAGGAGTCAACCTCACACTTAGTATTATTTAGCATCTCACCTAAAATGCTGCTTCTTTGAGCACACAGACTATGGACATTCTACAAGTTTTACATAGTCATATAAACTGGCACATGTAATTGCTTTTTAATGCTTGATATAATGAATGTGTAATCAAGAGGTAAGTGTCAGATTTCAAGACAAATGGCTGGAAAGAAGGATTATTGAATTTCATTTACAAAATGGAAAAGATATATCAAAGGAAAAAATAATGAACATCATCCCAGATGAAAAAAAGCAAGAAAGAGTGAAAAATAAGCTATAATGTACTTAATGTGTGGAAGAATAAGTTACACACAAACTATGCAAATGTCCTAAGTGGACAACAGAAGAAGTGGAAATCATGCAGAAGTTCTATTAATGTTCTGTGGTCCACTTAGGCATTCTAAGTGGACATTGCATATACTTACATACATACATAATATATATGTATAATGCCATTTAGCCATTATTTATCTATTCGTGTTTGGGGACTTAGATCTATAAGCCTCTCTAGTATGTCCTAGTGCTTTAGTGGAATTTAATTATACATTTACTTAGCCATTCTACTACGAGGAAAAGTTGATAGGAGGTTGAGTCTGTGCTACATTTGTCGTGTATTGCCAGCATGTGGCACAAAGCCCAGAACATCAACAGCAAGATTAAAAATAAAATTAAATAAATGAAGAAATAAGTGGGTGAATAAATGAATGAATTAAAAAGCATCTTGAGAAATTGGAAAATTCAGAATAGAGGTTAATAGCTGATTACTATCAATCTACTTGGCCTTGAAATTTTCCTTATACATCAGTAAGTTGGTTGACCTTAACGTACAATCCATGACCTAAACTAATTTTAACTTAATTCTTTGTTAACTAGCATGCAACTTTTGCCTTCAATAAAGACAAATAGTAAGGTATCAATTCCAGGATTTAGGAGAAAAATATTTTTAAAAGCTATGTAAAGAGTAATTCATTTCTCTAAAACTGCTTTAGGTCTGCACAAAATAACTCATAACATATTAAAAATAGCATGTCAACAAAATTAAACATACAGTATGATTTTATTTACATGTACTAAAATTTACATAGATGGGAAAATAAAAGAGAATGCAATACATTAAACCAGTAACACTAGTTGCTTTGAAGTAGTGAAATTATGAGCTATTTCTATAGTTTTTACAATAATCCAGGTTTTTCATGATCAGTTAAAAAATTAATTTTAAGAATAGTTGTTAAAATGCAAAGTTTCATTAAGCTCTAAATAGCAAAATGCTAGTGATTATGTAAAGACTGACTTCCAAAGTAAAAGGAATGATCAAAATGGTATTAAGTGAATGAGAAACTTCATAATGGAAGTGAGTTCATGCCTTAGTGGGGAGGGAAAGAGGGGAGCTCAGGATGCACTCAGGGTTTCTGGATAGAGTCACTACCCTACCTATGGTCATACAAACACATTTATTTGGCCTGCACAACATGGATTAATTTGAGCAAAACTCGTTCCTTTGAATTTGGTCTTACATTTAAAGCTTGTGAGACACCACACACAAAATAAGAACCATATTTCTGGTTTCTCTTGAAAATTGAATATATGGCGATGCCCAATTCACATTTTCCATGGCAACAATTACCTGGAGCTCACAAGTACCATAGTTGGTCATATTTTCTTCACTTTGGTTTTCCCCTTCCACCTAAATCACCACACCTGTTCATTTTCCTGCCTGCATCTCAGGAAGCCTTTGGTATTCTGACTCTATTTTAGTTCTTTATTCTTCAAATTAGGAAACAGAAACTTGGGAGAAATAGATATTCATTTTTTTCTCTCTTGTTATATGCAGTCTCTTGTGAGTTTCATGTAAAGAGTTGGGGTCAGAGCAGGACTTGACCTGTAATATTTAACCAAAAAGAAACGATGACCCCAATAGCCATCGTCAGTGAGTGAATGGGTACACATAATATGTGATATGGTTTGGCTCTGTCCCTACCCAAATTTCATCTTAATTATAATTCCCATAATCCCCACATGTGGGAAACACCCAGTGGAAGCTAGTTTAATCATAGATGTGATTACTCTCATGCTGTTCTCATGATAGTGAGTTATCACAAGATCTGATGGTTTTATAAGGGGCTTTTCCCACTTTGGCTCATTCTTCTCCTTCCTGCTGCCATGTGAAAAAGGACGTATTTACTTCCCCTCTAGCATTATTGTAAGTTTCCTGAGGCCTCCCCAACCCTGTGGAACTGTGAGTCAATTAAACTCCTTTTCTTTACAAATTTCCAAGTTTTAGGTATGTCTTTATTAGCATCATGGGAACAGATTAATACAATATGTTATAGAGATACAGTGGAATATTATTCAACCTTAAAGAAGGAAATTCAGACATATGCTACTACAGGGGTAAGTCTTGAAGACATTATTCTTAGTGAAATAAGCCAGACATGAAAAGACAAATATTATATGACTCCATTTATTTGAAGTACTTAGAGTAGTCAAAATCATAGAGGCAGAAAGCAGAATGGTGGTTGCAAGGGGCTAGGGGGTGAGGATAGTGCATAGTTATTGTATAATGGGTACAGAGTTTTAGTTTTATGAGATGAAAAGAGTTACAGAGATGGATTGTGATGGTTGTACAACATTATGAACCGTACACTTAAAATGATTAAGATGGTAAGTTTTATGTTACATTATTTTGCTACAATGAAAATTAGTAACATTTAAGAACACAATTTAAAATAGAAATGATGAAATACATTATTGTTTCCTTTGAGTGGAATGTATACACTATTTTAGGATTTCATATCAGCCCAAAGGGTAGGATATAGAAACGGTAGACTTTGTAAGTGGCTGAAATTTACATTAAAAAGTAATTTTTCTGAAACTAATCGACTTCTAGATTTTTGAAAATTAATGTTTCTAAGACAAAAGTGACAAATTTGAGAGATAATATATGAGATGGCTATTAGTATTTAGAGGTTCTTTTCAACTAGAATGAATTAAACATAACTATTAAAGACATATATTTAAGTTATGCCACATTAGAAATTACAGAGTCCTTCCCAATGGCAAAGATGCATTTACCAGGCAGCAGTTTGCGCTTTCCCTGGGCACTCTCAAGAATAACGCTCTTGCCTGGGGAGTGAGGGGACAGAAGGAGACTGAGAAATCAGGACAAAATTAATGACCTCTGAAACTCCCAGATGTGCATAACTCAATTTTCTCTAATATTTGGAGAAGGACAAATACAGGTGAGATCAAAATAGCCAATGTGTGTATCTCTTCTATCTGGGGGTGTTCATCCCTCATGACTCCCTAAAGGTGTTGGCTTTGTCACACGTGCCACTGGAGCTGCTGACTAAACTGCAGGGAGAATATAATTGAAACCTCATGAGGGGTGTTTCTTGTCAAAAGCCAGGTAGCCGTGTTCTCACTGGCCTCTGTCCTCGAGTACAAGGAAGGAGAAAAGTAAAATCTTTTATTTGTATCATCTTGATATGTTCAAAGCGTTTTTCTTATTTTCCGATTATAGTTAAATTGCATTTACTATTATTTGCTCATCTCTTTAGTATATGTCATAATCTCCTCCCATGTATAAATCTGGCACATCAGACCACAATTTGCACTGTCAGCTCCTATGAGTGAAATCTATTGCACTTGCGGAGCTGTCCCACTTTTGCCTTTGTAGCAACTTTTAGACCACAATAACCATCATCAGTTTAAAGCAAGCAGATCCATTACATTTCCTCTGTTCCTACAGCCTCACATTAAGCTAATATTATCTATTTCCCAAGTGAAAAGAGTCCTTCCAGTCCTATCAATTATTAATTCCTTGCTTGCAGCTAATGTTTTCTTTGAATTATTTAAATGCATCTTCATTTATCAATAAACATAAAATGTTAAACAAAGAATACTGATGAAGGGCATTATTTAAGCTATAACATTTTATGAGATTATTTCAAGCGCCTTTTCTGATTTATTAACACAATATATTTTATAATTATTTTTCCCTTTCTAAAAAAAGTTATTCTGGGTATCATCTAGAAATTTGCAGATTTTGTGAGTGCTGTCTTCAACTTCTATTGTGATTTTGATGAGTTTTTTTAAAAAAAATTCTTAAATGTATGTATATATTTGTATGTACCTCTCTAGCTCCCCCCTCTCTCCTTCTCTCCCATTCTTTCTCTGTGTATATATGTATACACACACATACATTTACACACAAATGTGTGTTACAGATACATGAATATTTTTATTTACCAATACGTGAGGTTATGATCCCTCACCTGATTCTTAAGAAATTAAAGACATCATTAAGTTTAAATTTTCTGTTGTGAATTCTACAATATTTTATTTAGCAAAGCATATTTGTGTGGATTTATAAGCATACACACAAACATGAATTAGGCAAGTAGACAAAGAACAATACTTTTTATTATTTAAAGATAAAATTTTAACATTGAGGCAAAAAAAGCAACAAAACTGTCTACCATTTATTATGATTTTTTTTCAAATATTAGCAATAGCACCCACACGTGCACACTTATATGAATAAATTCTACTTGCCTATATTCTCTTTCATTTTTCTGTTTTGTAACCCAAAATGAAATATGGCCTATTGAGAAGTACAGGTACAATATGTAGATTTTCATCCTATCACCTTCTAAAATAGAATGAAACTGAGTATTCTAAATAAATATTCCACATACACCAAATCAGAAAAATGAAATCTTCATGCACACTGATAAAATAAAAATTTTAAGGCAATAATATAATGGTATGATCCAACTCATGCCCCTTTCACTGACATTTATTTTAGAGTAATGGTATTCTTTAAATGTTATAAAATTAGTTCTAATAAGTTCTTTCTCCAAATTTGAAAACTCTGAATTCTCAGCTGATACAAATTATCCAATAAATATCTCTGTAAGTTTACAATAAAGTGTTATGTTAAGACATACATATATGCTAACAATAGTTATATAATCATTTTAAATATTCAACAACATGCTTTGAAATATCAAAGAGTGTTTAATTCATAGCACTCAAAAAATTCAAATAATCATTTACTGTTTCAGCAATACAATTTGAAGCAGGCAGTGATCTTGGAAGTCATGTGATCCAGTCCTTATGGTATAAAAACTAAGAAACTTGTATCTAGGAATGTTATTGACTTGCCCATGGTCATAAAGCTAGTAACACTCACTACTAAAGTTCATAGATAAACGTAAGTTTTTGCTACATTTGCTTTGGAGGAAAGAAAACTGTACATTTCAAATGGCATATATGGTTTATCAATATTTGCTTTTGGTTGAAATTCATTAATTTTTAAAAAGTCAATGGAAACAGAGTTACCTCTCAATATAGTAAGGCTGTGATTGTATAGATGAAGTTTTGCAAACAAAAATGTAGCAAAATTCAGGAAATAGTAACATATCATAATGTCCACTGCTAACATCTATAAGATTTTAAATTGTATGACATAAGGTTCTATAAATTATTTTGTGACATCAACTCAGGATAAGCCCTAGGCAAAATGTGAACTGAAGGAAATAGTTCTTTGATGTGCTAGTCTCTTCCTTTTAAATAGTAAATAATCTCCAAGGCAACAGCTAATAATTGCTTACCTCCAGTTTAAGGCATTTGATATACAAGGTGACAGGCACTATTCTAGGCACTTTAAATGTTTTATTATTTCTAACAACAACTGTTTTAGCTAGACTTTATTGTTTCCGTTTGATGGAGGAATTCACACTCAACAGAGGTGAAGTGATTTTCCTGAAGTAATTTAGCAGATAGGAAAATCTTAGAGCCCATGCTTTTCCATTAAAAACATGCAACTTTATCACACGAAAACTATGAGGAGCTATCAATGAGGTTTTGTTTGTTTTTTTAAACAGCTTTATTAAGGTATATTGACATACAAAACAATCTCACATATTTGAAATGTACAATTTGATAAATTTTGACATATGTACATACTTATAAAATAAGCACCCCAATTAAAACAGTGAATGTAATAATCCTCCTCCAAAAATCTGTCGATTAGTTTGGGGATGACTGACATCTCAATGTTGCTGAATCTTCCTATCCTTGAATCAGGTATATTTCCCTAATTATTTAGGTTATCTTTAATTGGTCTCAGCACTGTTTTGTAATTTTCAGACTACAAGACATACACATCTTTAATCAGAGTTATTCCTAAATATTTCATATTCTCAATGCTATTATAACTAACATCAATTATTGATTTTTGAATTATGGTATTTTAAAAATTCAAACATTCAATTTTAGCTGCTAATATATGGAATACATGTGATTTTTGTATATTAATTTTGTAAGTACTGACTTCTCTAAATCCATTTTTAGTTTTAGTAGCTTTTTATTTCTCTTTCTTGCCTTCTCGTACTTATTAGAAACTCAAGTATAATGTTTAATAGAATAGTAGGGACATCTTTGTCTTGTTCTTGAACTTGGTAGGTTTTTGTAGATGTCCTTTATCAGGTTGAGAAAGGTCCTTTCTATTCTTAGTTTGATGAGAGTTTTTTTAAATCATTTTTCATGAATGGGTGTTAGATTTTATGAAATGCCTCCTTTTCTGTCTACTGAGGTTACCATTTAGTTTTGAATTTTTAGTCTGTGTCATGGTCTGAATGTTTTTTTCACCTACAAAATTCTTATGTTAAAAATCCTAATCCCCAAGATGATGGTATTAGGCAATGGGCCCTTTGGGAGATTATTATAAATGGAAGTTATATCCTTCTAAAATAGACCCCCAGAGAGCTAGCTAGTTATTTCTAACATGTGAAGACCCAGCAAGAGGGCCATTTATGAGTAGGTCCTCACACGTCAAAGCTATTGTCACCCTGATCTTGGGCTTTACAGCCTTCACAACTGTGAGAAATCAATTTCTAGTTTATGGTGTTTTGCTGTAGCATCCCAAATGGACTAAGATAGTCAATCTGCTAATATGGTAAATCATATTGATCGATTTTTTTGTTTTGTTTTGTTTTTTTGAGACAAGATCTTGTTCTGTCATCCAGGCCTCAAGCTCCTGGGCTCAAGTGATCTTCCCACCTCAGCCCCTTGAGTAGCTGGGACTACAGGCATGTGCCACCACACTCGACTCATTTTTGTTGTTATTATTATTATTGTTTTGTGAGATGAGGTCTTGCTACATTGCCCAGGCTGATCTTGAACTCTTGGGCTCAAGCCATCCTCCTGCTTTGGTCTCCCAAAGTGCTGGGATTATGGGTGTGAGCCTCTGCACTCAGTCTTGATTTTTTATTGTTAGAATACTTCTGCATTCCTGACCTAAATCATACTAGGTATTTTGAATTATCCTCTTTATATACTGCTGTATTCAAATTATTAAAATACTATACAGAACATTTTAATATGTATGTAGAGTTTAAATCTATGTGATTTTTTAAAAATTATATAAATGTGAAATATTGGCATCTAGAGTTTTTTTTCATATAATGCCTTCTTCTGATTTTGGTATTAGGGCAGTGCTGGAGTCATGGAATAAGTGGAAAACTATTCAATGTCCTTCAATTTTCTGGAAGAGTTTGTATAGAAATCGTATTTTCTCTTCCTTAAATACTTGGTAGAATTCACCAGTGAAGCTATGTGGACCCAGTGTTTTCTTAAGGGAATGGTTCTTTATAGAACTATACAGGTTACCTATTTGTTCTTGTATGAATTTTAATCATTTGTGTTTTTCAGAAATTTTGCATATTTCCTTTAAGTTGTCAAATTTTTGGCACGTAATTGTTCATGATATCCCTTTATTATCCTTTTAATATCTGTCAAATCGCTAATGAAGACACCTCTGTTATGCTTGATACTCAATTTTTTCTTCTCTCTTTTGTTCTTGTTGTGTCTAACTCAAGGTTTATCAATTTTATTGATACTACAGATAGAGATTTGGCTTTATTAATTTTCTCTATTGTTGTTTTCTATTTAATTGACTTCTTATTTGGTCTTTATTATTTTTTTCTTCTTACTTTAGCTTAATTTTCTTTCTTTTTCCCTATTTTCTTAAAGTAGATGTAGTCACTGACTTGAGAGCTTTCTTCTTTCAGAATGTGGGCCTTTATACACTCCCCTTCCCAATACTGCTTAAGTGGCACCTACAAATTTTGATAAAATCATATTTTCATTTTCATTTCATTTTAAAATGCTTTCTAATTTGAAGCAATTCATATGCTACCTTGTTTGTCCAGACTTAGCTAATAAGGTCTGAACCAGCTAGCATGGTGGTAGTACGAAGGAAGATAAGTGAAGAGAAACAGGACTAACTGACTTGCTATGGGGGCCATAGAGCAGAAGGAAACAAAGTCAATGAAATAGAGAGAGGTATCTGAATGAAATGATAGCTTTGGCTTTGAACATGTGAGTTTTAATGTCAGAAGATATCTAAGGACATTATTCAGCATCCATTTAGGAATTCAGAATGAGTATTTAGGAGAGATCATAGATTTTTAAAAAATCTGCATGCATAAGTCATTCACAAAGAGATCAAGCCAAAATATTGGATTCAAAATCTAAAGAGCACAGTTTATAGAATTTTAGTTGACCCTTGAAGATCACAGGTTTGAACTGTGCAGGTCCACTTGTACTTGGATTTTTTAAAAATAAAAGTTACAGAGAGCGTGCCTGCCTCTCCTGCCTCCCCTTCTACTTCCTCCACTTCTTATGCTTCTGTCACCCCTGCAACAGCAAGACCAATCCCCACTGGCTACTCCTTCTCAGCCTACTCAACGTGAAGACCACAGAGATACAGACCTTCGTGATGATCCACTTCCCCTTAATGAATAATAAATATATTTTCTCTTTCTTATGATTTTCTTGATAACATTTTCTTTTCTCTAGCTTTACGGTAAGAATACCATATATAATACATACAACATACGAAATATGTATTAATCAACTGTTTGTGTTATCAGTAAGGCTTCTGGTCAACAGTAGGCTATTAGTAGTCAAGCTTTTGAGGAGTCAAAAGTCGCACACAAATTTTCTACTGCATGGGGTTTGGTGTCCCTAACCCCATGATACAAAAACAAAGACAAAGAGAGACAAGCAATTAAGTAATGGAACTGGATTTGAACACAAAGCAACCTGCCTCCTGAATTCATACTTCAGCTATAATACTGTAAGGCCATTCGACTCCCAAAATGTGTACTAAGTAGTATCCAAAACAATTGTCTAGACGGTTGTGATAACTTATTAAGATATTAACTTGTGTTTTGTATTCATAGTTGAGAAGGGTCATAAAAAATAAGCACTGTTAGACTTTTATTCTCTGTATTATTGCGTTTCTCTCGTTAAAAAAAAAATACTAGCTAAGATCTTTGTTTGCTTCTCTCAGTTGCAGTTGTGTTCCAGAACCTAAAGCAGAGATCAGCTAAACAAAACTTCCCTCCTGCTTTTTTTTTTCTATGACAGCTTGAGTTCATTAACTCTGTGAAAGGATTATGCTAGGGTGAAGGATACAGGGAAGTTCTAGCTATCTTGGGAAGGAAAGGAGGGCTTTGAAAGCAGTAGCAAGGAGTGAGGATCTTCCCCAACACCAAGAGTTTTGCAAAAGAAGGGGCAGAACCTCAGAGAAGAATGGTCAGGTGGTACATAAGAACACAGGACCGGCTGGGTGCAGTGGTTTATGCCTGTAATCCCAGCACTTTGGTAGGCTGAGATGGGTGGATCACTTCAGGTCAAGAGTTCAAGGCCAAATTGGCCAACATGGTGAACCACCATCTCTACTAAAACTACAAAAATTAGCTAGGCCTGGTGGTGAGTGCCTGTAGTCCCAGCTACTTGGGAAGCTGAGGCAGAAGAATTGCTGAAACACAGGAGGTGGAAGTTGCAGGGAGCTGAGATCGCACTACTGCACTCCAGCCTGGGAAATAGAGTGAGATTCCATCTCAAAAAGAAAAAAAGAACACAGGACCCAGGTATTAGTCTCTCAGCCTCAGCAAAGATCCTCTTGACACAAATAGCACAACCATCTGCCTATGAGGGTATGTAGGTTGAAAATAGAAAAGTATAGGGTGAACACAGTGGAATTAAAACCCAGGCTCTTATATCCTGGTTGCCATTTCTTGAGCATCACATAAGTTCCCCAGACTTGGGATCTTCCAACATTAAAATGACCATCAGCTCAGCAGTACAGAAATTTGGAGTAATTTGCTTAAAATTTTGATTTAAAATGATGATGAGTAAAACATGTACTTTACACCTGAATTTGCTAAGAAAGTAGATACCTAATACCTTCATTCTTGGAATACATTCATTCAACCAATCTCTTAACAAGTATGTTTAAAACTTCCATTGTGTGCCAGATATTATGTAATGTGCTACGGTTACAAATATGTGTAAAATACACTCTTTGCCATTTGAAGGTGACAGTTTGGTAATTATGATTGCAGTTAGGTCCAATAAGCAACAGAGGAGGTTTATGTGTGAAGCATTAAGAGAGAAAAGATACAATAAATTTCATAGAAGAAATCATATAGAATTTGGGCAACAAAAACCAAGTAGAAAGATTACTAGGTGGAATAGAATACAGTAGACAGTAGTGTTTTAGAACAACAACAAAAAAAAAACTCCCCTTGAAAGAGCACACAGTGTGAATAAACAGCACTTTTGAGAAACACCAATCAGCACGGTGCCATGGTAAGATCTTTGAGGCAGACAGATCTCAGTTTAAATGCCTATTCTACCATTAGGCATCCAACACCTATAGACCAAGCTTTACTGTTTTTGTTGTCCTCTTTTTGAAACAGGGCTACTTACAGCCTCCTCATAGAGTTCTTGTGAGGATGAAAGGAGATGACATACATAAAATTCCAGCCTAACCACTTGCTTTTTACAGACATTTTTCCCTACCTTCCCAGGCCATCCTCAGTACAACTACACTCTGCTCTAACCCTGTGTGTGATCAGAAGAAAGAGAGCATATTTCCAATACAGGAAATGAAGATGGAAGTGTCTTTAGGGGACATATTAGAAAAAGCCTTATGTTACAGCTGAAGAACTACAGACTAAATCCTATAAAGAATAAAGTGTTATTTAAGGCTGTTGAGCAGAGGGTTTATGTGATTAAATACTCGTTTGAGAATGTGGAGGACAGGACATACTAGATGGAGAAGAGCCTGGAAGTCAGGAGGCCAGTCGGAGCTACCGCACAACCTGAATACAAGGTGATAAGGACCTAAGAGAGAGGCGCTAGAGGTGTGAATGGAGGGGAATGCTGAAGAGATCATTTGGAGGTAGAAGTGACAGCATTAGGTGACTGACCAAATATGGGACTGAAAGGAAGCCATCACTGATGACAATGTGGTTTCTAGCCTTCAGCCACTGAGAGTGCTAGTATAATTGACTTACAGATGGAAAAGGAGAAATATGTTTGAAGATTTCCAGTTTTGTTTAGACATACCAAATTAGAGGAGCTTGAAGAAGATCCATGAAAAGTAAGTTGTGATAAGCCAGATGTATCTATACTTGGAAATTAGAAGAGCACTGACCCAGAGGAGAAAAGTATTTCATCCCTGTCTTCACCCCAAGGTATATCAAAATCTGTATGGGGCATAAAAAATGAAGGGGCTTGACATTTATTAGCACAGCTTTATAAAAACACCTTCTACTTATCATGTCATTTAGAATCCCAAGATGTAGATCTAATTATCATTAACTTTTCAGTTTTAGAGATGGAGAAATCATGGATTATGACAGTAAGCTACAGTAGCAGAGTTTTTCTTTCAAATATATGCAAACATAATCAACAGCAGAATAAATACTTTTTTGGAAAAGATAAAATTAATGGTAGTGTATCCTTAGACTGGGCATCGTAGAATTGACTGAATTATAAAATGAGAACATCAGTGATTACCAAGGAGAAAAAAAAGGGATGAATACATTGTAAAACAGCCAAGAAATTATATAAGTATACTAAGAGAAAAATTAAGTAGGTGCTACTGATAACTACTAAAACCAAAGAGAATTTAAAATAATAAGGCCTATATTCAAATATGTTGCTAGGATATTTGTTCATGTGTTCAGTTTTTTATACATTTAACATTTTTTCATTCTCTAATATGTGGCTGGTATTCAGCTAACTGCTGAGGATACAAAGATGAATTAGAAATATTATTAAGTGTTGAGAAATTCTTGGTTTGGTGGGAGAAAGACAAAATGTTCATTTGAACTGTGTGGCAACTTTTTTAATAGATACGTGTCTAGAAACCTCAGAGAGTACAGAAATGAATGAAAGGAAGGGCACTGAAAGAAGTGATGCTTGACTTCAACTTTAAAGCACAAGAGGAAAGCTAGTCTAAGGGTGCAGAGGAAGGAGATGCTAAGCAGAGAAGTTGACATAAACAAGGCAGGGAAATGAGAAACAAAGTGGTTCTCTGAGGAATTCTGAATTCTGAGCTGCTTGGTTTGACATGAACAGCAAGAGCTGAGTAGACAGTATACGTGAAGGGAAGATCATGAGGGACTTGTTGGCTTTGTAGCCTTAAGCACTTGCCAAATTACGCAGCTGTTGGATAGTTGCAGCAAGATGGTGTCCTGAACTAGGGTCACAGCGACCGGAATGGACAGAGCACATTTTCCTTGATAGTCGAAGCATTGGATCTGTTGAATTGAGATGGTTTTTGCCTCAAAGTCTTCAGAAGTGAGTCCTCATTACATTTGAAAAGACTGGATTAAGGCCATTTCAGAAAAATTCTCAAACTCAAGATCAGTGGTCAGGCTTTATGGATTTACTTGTTCATCACCCTCAAATTTCTTTTAAGAAATGACAGGCACCATTAGAGATTCCCTTCCCAGAAACTTCTGCCTCTGCTGCTACCCTTGCCCCAGCAGCCTCAGGGATACATATTTCCTGGAAGAACATTTTGCCATCAGAAGTGCTGACTGCCTCTCAGACAACCCTTGGGTCAAACAGGAAATTTACAAGTAAGCCCTCAATATAATTCCCTTTGGTTCCATGCCCAGGTATAAAGCATATAAAATATTCCCTTCTTCCCTTAAAATCTTTAATAAGCACTTGTTAGGTAACTAAGACAGAAAACAAAATCTATACCATGTTTCTATTCTAGAGTGAAATTCTTATTGAAGCCTACATTATAGTCACATTAATGTCACATTGGCTCCTCATGATTAATAATAGTGCAATGAATGAATTAATAATGATTGGCTACTTCACTAAGGTTTTCCCTCCCCCAACCTTGACATGAAGAGGATCCAGGGCATTGATTATCACAAATATAATGGATTGATTCATCATTTATGGGAAAAGAGCTTCTCTTCCCATAAAGCTTATTCTCCCTCCTCCTCTACTCCAGGAGATATATTATCTTTGGCAGCAACTCAAAACCATCCATAGATTATTCATTGCAGCCAACAATTATAATTAAGGATGGTGATTTGAATACTACCCTTGAGTAGATGAGTATGTCTCACACAAATGATGTTTCATATAGAAGCTGTATCCAGAAGGAAGGATCTTTTCCTCTCTAGCCTCCCTTTGAATGGTAACAATTGGATAACATGGTTGCCTTCTCAGTAGGATGATCAGTTATGCTGCTGCCTTAAATTGTAGGGGACATATTATCTACTGTATTACCTACTGAAAACCTCAAAACCCATTTAGGAGTTGATATCTTCATACACTTCATCTTACCTTATGGCCACTCATCTTTTCAGCATGTGTTCATTAAATGAATTAAGTGTCCAATTTATTCCTTGGGTTTCTTCTCTGGCTTTATAGTAAACATCCCGGTTGAGAAGAGTTACACTTTTGTCTTGCTAATTGAGAAACAGCCCTTCACCACAATCTATTGTAATTAAAAGCACAGCTCTCAGGATTGCCCTCACATTAGGCTCTATCCTTTCATAGGCTAATATTGGGCTGAAACTTTCACGTTTATCTAGCATTAGCTTGCTGCAACGATTTAACATAATTGTGTTTTAATTGCATTTTTAAAAATATTGGCACATTTCCTGCCCGTTGACATTTGATCCATATGCAATAAAAGGAATCTAGTGTTAACCTCAAAAACTCTACACCTAAGCTATGCATTAAGAAAATGATGTCTGTTTATTGCCACACTTCACATTGTGTTGTTGTATTTTAAGTGTCCTTCAGTCTACTAATGAGCTCTTGTGGTTTCATAATGAAAAGGTCAATATTTCTTCTCTAGAAAATGTGGGTAAATGGGCTACGAAAGTGGCTGTGTTTTACACATGCATACATATGATACAGCAAAAATTCAGTGTGAGTGCCCTTTGGTTCATTTCAATGAGCATTAATAGAGGGCCTACTATGTGCTAGGCTCTGCATTGTTCAAGGCATAGATGTATACAAAGATGAAAGACAATGCCTTTTTTTGAGGGAAAATAGTAGAAAAATCATTTCAATACAATATGACACATAGGATAATATTTTTATCAATATTAATATAGATCCAAGGTAGGAAAAATAAAGAATTCACAGAGAAGACAAAGCTGAGGAAGATTAAAACCAGGAGAAAATTCATGATGATTTTCATTGTCTTTCCACTATGGAAATAAAGACAAGGTAACGGAAATTAATCTTCCACCCAGTACCAACAGGCTTTAGTTATTTGTTTATCCATTGTTTTGTGCTTTGTGTAAAGGCTTTAGGTATTAATGATTTATTAAGTTCTTTTAGTTCATATATAGCTTTACCCTCAAAATTCATGTGATATGACATCATAATCCATGAGCTGCCTGTGAGCTATTCATAACCCTAAACTTGAAAATTTTAAATAGTAAATGACAAGAGAAAGTATTGTGAAAGACAGCCTATCTATGTTGATTGTCTCCAAACGAAAGATGCCTTGTGATGAGAATTGAAACAGAATACATCCTGTTTGAGATTTTTGTAATTCAGAGGTAACCTACTCATTAAAAAATCAAAAGCAAAGCCAATAAAAGCCAAAGTTGACAAATGGGATGTAAATAAACTAAAGAACTTTTGCACAGCAAAAGAAACTAGCATCAGAGTGAACAGGCAACCTACAGAATGGGAGAAAATTTTTGCAATCTATTCATCTGACAAAGGGCTAATATCCAAAATCTATAAGGAACTTTAAAAAATTTACATGAAAAAAAACAAACAACCCCAACAAAAAGTGGGCAAAGGATATGAACAGACACTTCTCAAAAGAAGACATTTACGTGGCCCATAAACTTAATGAAAAGAAGCTCACCATCACTGTTCATTAGAGAAATGCAAATCAAAACCACAATGAGATACCATCTCACACCAGTTAGAATGGCAGTCATTAAAAAGCCAGTTAACAAGAGATGCTGGAGAGGGTGTGGAGAAATAGGAATGCTTTTACACTGTTGGTAGGAGTGTAAATTAATTCAACCATTGTGGAAGACAGTGTGACTGTTTTTTTCCAGACAGTTTCACTTTGTTGCCCAAGCTGGAGTGCAGAGGCACTATCACAGCTCACTGCAACCTCAACATCCTTGGCTTAAGTGATCCTCCCACCTCAGCCTCACAAGTAGGTGGGAATACAGGCACACACTGCCATGCCTGGCTAATTTTTTTGTTGTTATTTTTTGTCTCTACAAAAAACAATCTGTTGGGATGTGTTGGCCTTTGTTCTACTTGGATATAGTTTATTTAGCTGTAATTGACAATAGTGACATTTGCAAGTATCTCAGTAGCCAAGCCAAGAATTTGTAGTGGTGGTAGCATAGCTTTGCTGGGCTGTTTCTCAGGTCAGGAGTGCATTCATGTACACAGTGTGTTGGCTAACTTGGAGTGTGGCTTGCTGGGGTTGGGTCCATGGGACTGTTACTCTAGCCAGGTATACATGCACATAGTTGCTTTGATACCCTGGACATGCTTGCCAGGAGTGGCCCACAGGGCTGTTTCTCAGGCCCAGGAAATGTATACCAGTGGCTCTGCCAGTCTGAGGGCATGTTTGCCAGAGGCAGCCTATGAGGCTATTTCTCAGGTCCAGGATGCAGATGCAATACTGCTCCTCTGGCCTGGTGTTTAAATGGGTGACCTAAGGGGTTGCTTCTCAGGTCTGGGATGCAGGTGGAAGGTTGCTTGGCTGGCTTGGAGGTGAATCTGCTAGGATGGTCCATGGGGCTGTATCTCAGGCTCAGTATATGGGCACAAGGCTGCTTGTCTGGCCTGAGTGTATGTCTACCAGTGATGACCCATTATTCTTCTTCTGATTGTTTTAAATTAAAGGCCCTTGAAGGTCAGCAGAAGCTGGAAGAGCTTATCTTTCTTAAGACTAGAAATGCCAAAAAGAACACAATTGCTTTTTATTACCTCCCCGAAATTTTATTATCTAGAGAAGAAGAGAAGACTGAAGAATGCACACAAATAGACATCTTAACAAGACAGTGTCTGTTTCTTGGACTCATTCAAATTCCAAAAAGAATATTTATATGTTATTTTCTTTTATGTCCATTTATTTTCTCTAATAATCATATATTACTCCTCAAAGAATTTCTTACATATCCCATCTCCTTCCTCCCTATGAAGAAGGGCATATAAGCACCTAAACCTTGTTGGATTATTGAGTAATCAGTCATCTGTAATTCTCCCATGCTAATGCACTTTAATTAAATTGCATACCTTTTTTTCTCCCTGCTAATTTGTTTATTTTCAATTCATTTCAACAGATTTTGACTAAAACCTTCAAAAGGAAAATCTGAGTTTTCTACACCTTCAGTAATTTTCCATAGCTCACCAAATTAAATGCAGATTCCTCTTACAGGCTTTCAGAATCCTTAGCTCTACAACCAAACTAACTTCCCACTGTTTTTTTCAGGGGAAAAAAATAGGTGTAACTGATACTCCTTCCTTATTGAATGATCCATTTTTCCATTGAATATACACTAGAGTTTTGTTCCTGAACTATTTTCTCCACATGAAACATTCTGCCCACCTTCCAGTTTCTCTTGGTTGAAAATCCCCCCATTTTCAAACTTATCTTCACATGCCACTACAATTGAATTTGATTGGTTTCTTAATCGATATTTTTCTGTCTGTCTCAATTGAACTCTCGGGATATGTAGCACTTCTGCCATGGCATGTTTTCATGCATGTGTTGATTTTTGTCTTTACAACAAGTACAGACTTGTGTCAAACAATAAGGAAACAGAGATAAGTCACACATTCTGACTTAAGTTGTTTATAATTCCCTGGTAGAAGTGAATAAGCATACAGGTGCCCATCACATAGTGTGATAAGTATTATGTAAGTCAAAATTCCTGGGGGAGAAATAAGAAAGGATGAAAAACAAATTCTCAGACTAAATGATTTGAGAAAAACTTCCTGAAGCAGATGGCATGAGTTGGAGCTTAAAATTTGTGTAGAAATTAGCCAGGTCAGAAGGAAAATGTAATTTTAAAATAGGTTAAAAGCCAAGGCCATAGTGGTGGAACACTGGGCTGAGCTGGGTTGTGTTGCTTTACAAGAAAGAATTATTAAAGAAAAATTCAAGAACTTTAAGATCCAGTTGTTAGACTGTTGATAACTTGAAATCAGCCATGCTGGGAGAATTTATACCATGGACACTGGCAAATACTATAAATCAGGGCTTTTTTGTTTATTTTCAGAGAGCCAGTGAACCAGAACATCACTGGTTGTAAAAATGCATGAGAGGTTCAGAAAACGGCAAGTGGCTTAACATTCTACTCTAGTTAGCAAATTATATGCCAAAGTTAACCCTTTGACTAGATTGGGAGCCTTCTAAAGGAAAGACCAATTCCTTATCCGTTCTGAATTTCTCTGGCTATGCCTCCTACAAAACTAGGTAGGTACTTAACTTAGGCCATCAAGTAATATAGATAGAGAAGAATCACTTCATACATAAAAATATGCTTCTTAAAATTTTGGTTAAATGTATTTGCATTTCAATGCTTATGTTTACTTTATCGTTCATAATGAAAATAAACATCTTTTGAAATAGTGTAGTTTAGAAACAGGTATCTACTCAGAAGGGGGCTAAGGGATTATTATAAAGTGGTATTTATACAATGGGTTTAGTTTTTACTTAGATCTATTTACCATATTTTTATAATAATTTTTCTTTTATTACCTAAGATTGAGAAAAGACCATTTGCCTAAATTAAGACATGGTATACCTTTAAGAAGGAGGCTTTAGAAAAGGTAATTTCAAAGAGAATCAAAAATTCTCTTATACTTGACTCAAGTTCTCTGTTTACTCCTCTATGTACACTTCTCTCCCAACCACTGGCCTAGTTGACTATAGGACTCATTTGTAATGTTTGGTGAATGGAAGAATAAATTACAAAATAACAACCAACATTTATTAAGCATTTGCTTGGTGCTAGGTACTATTCTAAATCTTTGTATAACTATTTAATTTTCATGAGTACATGATAATCCTTTATTTACAAGAGAAAACTGAGGCTAACAGGTTAGGCAACTCTTAAAGAATTTTGTAATAAGGAATGGTCAAATGACTGATATAAAGAAATAAAATCCCCTTCATACTTGTTTGAATATAAGCTAAACTCTTCATGATATATTTTAAAAACAATCATTTTGACTAGAAATCAGTGAATGATTTATTGAATTTTCTGATTAACTATTAAAAACAATGCTTAATTTAAAAATTGGGTTTCAAATTTTCTAAAACAGAGCCATACTTAATTTCCTTTTAAAAATAATATAGTGCTCCCCTCCCTGTGTCCATGTGTTCTCATTGTTCAACACCCGCCTATGAGTGAGAACATGCAGTGTTTGATTTTGTGTTCTTGTGTCAGTTTGCTGAGAATGATGGTTTCCAGGTTCATCCATGTCCCTACAAAGGACACAAACTCTTGCAGGGAGATAGCATGGGGAGAAATGCCAGATATAGGTGAAGGGGAGGAAGGCAACAAATTACACTGCCACGTGTGTACCTATGCAACAATATTGTATGTTCTTCACATGTACCCCAAAACCTAAAACACAATAAAAAATAAAATTAAAAAAATAATAATAATAATATAGATTGAAAATGTGACTTTTTTCATCTTTGGGGAATTTTTTTAGCACCTCTAGGTCACCATTTAGTTCAGTGTAGGCTGAAGAGATTTAGGTGAATCTATAACAAACTAGGAAAACATGCCAGCCATTTCAACATATTTGTTTTATTATTTTTTGTTTTTTTTTTCCCCTGAAATTCAGAGTAAAGTATAATGATTTATTTAATGTATCAACTCAAAATATAAGTAGTTAGATTTTTATTATATATTTTAATCTCTTAATATTATCCTAGCCTACGAGGTAGAGTTTGTATCACTAGGCAGTGTGACTAAGTTAAGTCAGCAGCCTGGCTTGGTGACTGAAACTTATCTGACATTTCTTCTATGTATCTCCAGTTCCAGAGCCCTGATTTGAATGACATAATTTTCAATAGCAAGAACAATAAGAACAATTTATTTGTTGCTTCCTTAGGTGTTTTCTTTGTTTTAAAACATGAAAAACAAAAGTTGTCCATGATGTCTTTATTGTTTATTTACCCAACCCATATATGCCCCCAATTAAAATATGATTATGTCCAAGAAACAATTCATCTTTAGTGTACACAAGAATCATCTGTCTTAGAAATTTCTTTGACTAATTGATAAGAAAGTCAAGATTATTCTTTCTTGATCCCATCCAAAGTTTTCATTTGTGGTAGATTGTATTATTATCCCCAAATCTTCTCTATACTTCCTGTGAAAATAGTATCATCTTGTCCATTTCCAAGTGATCCATAGTGCCTATTGCAAGGGGTAGGGACTGGGGTAGTGTACTTCTCACCAGATATCAGGATTGGCCATATGACTAACCTAGACAATGACTTGTCAGCAGAAACCTTAAAAGCTAATGCATGGTCTGGTAGTCCTGTAGCAAAAGAAGGCATACTATAGAGAGAAGGTGCTCCTTCAGCAGGAATGGGAAAGAAAAATAAACCTCTAAGCAGAACAGTTGAGCTGAAATAGCTCTTTCCAGCCAATATTCAACTTAAGCAATTGCTAAACTTTTATTGTAAGCCTCTGAGATTTGAAGGTTTTGTTATCCCAATGTAAACTAGGAAGCTGACTAGTATTGTGCACCAGTTAGCAGGCCAAGAAAACCTATATAAAATTAATCAAAGAGAATGGGTCCATCTCTTATTTTTGTCACCTTCCAGATACATATGGCCACTCTGAAATCTAATTAAAGTTAATTTTTCTTTTCCTATGTGAATGATTGGAAACGTGGGCACACCATTAGAAGATTGTAATCTCATAAACGGGGAATCAGCATTGAGCATTGTATCTGTAACTCCTTTTGTAAATTCTTTGCAAGTAGTTTCTCTTACAAGTTTTCCAATGACAGTAGAAAAAAATTCCACATTCTTAGGAATACATGGGATAGTTATAAAGTCCTGAGGACATAAGCTTCCTCAAGAGACCTTCACTTTCTCTTCTGAGAGACTTTATGTATACCACCCAGGAACACAGAGGTTCTTCCTTTTGTTTCTCATCTTCAGAAGAGGGTCCTTTGGTAATATATTGGCTTTAATTTCACGAGTATAGACTTCTGGCTTCTACTGACTCTAGATCTAGTTACTGTATTTAGTTGCTGAGATGTTTGCCCCTGAAGACTATTCTCCTGTTTGGAAATTATAGCTATAAACTGATTAAGGAAACCACCCTCTCTTTCCTTAAAGATAGGCTTAGTTATTACTTCAGAAACAATGTGATTATACAAGATTAGTTAGATTAATCAATGCTTTACAAGGTTAGTGAGCTCTCCTAAATTAGATAGTGCCTTAGCTACTTCCTCATTTTGAGCACTGCCAAACTAATTCAACTGTTGTGGGTTTTTTTCCCTAAGAAAATCCAATTCTTATTACTAAATGTGACTTCTGCCTTTATTTGTGAATTGGGAAGGTTGATATTTTCCCTGCTTTGTCCTGAAAGAATTGATAACGTAGTTATTCTGTTAAAAGAATGGACCCTAGTCCTCAGACCTATGGGCTTTTCTTTGATCTTCCCCTACTCCCCACCCTGACACCAGACTCTAAGTCACAGTCCAAGCTGAGAGGTCTCAAGCAGAGTCAACCCTATAGCTTGTTAATGGTACTCCATCTATTGACCCACAGTAGGGCACCACTGAGTAAATTGTGGCCCTGCTCTTTCCCCATGAGGCACATTTTGATCACCCTTGAACTTCAAAAATATCAGACACTGTTAGTATAATAACAAAATGAGATACAATTTCAACTTTGGTTCTAAACTTCCCTCACCTTTAAACATTTGATCTAGGAGTTACTTTTTTCCTGAAAGAATTTTCTGTCATGTTTTCCTTCGAACATAGGTTGTACTATACCTATAATTGTGATCTCCTTCAATGAGTCACTTGAAACAATTGCTGTAACATGTTATATATATTAAGATATATATACTTTTTATAAAGAATTGCTTAATTTTTAACATGAGGTTTCTTTTTTTTAAGTCACTTATCTTTGATTTTATTTATTCTAAAAACCTGGCAACTTATTTTGGGAAATACCAGCAAAGCTGGATTTTGGAATCATATTCCTTCACATATGGTACTAATATATCTCTGTCTTTGCCTTCATGCAACACAGCAACAGATGTCTAACATTTCTGGTTTTTAATAGGCCTCTGATCTTGGGAAGGTCCTTTTTTGGAAGAGGCAATGGTATGTTTTTAAAGCTATAGCTCATTTACAAGATTGTGTTTTACAAGATTTGTTTTTACTAATGATGTAAATTTCACCCTTATTCTGAAATTTTCTTAACACATAAGCTAGCAGTAAATTTGCTTGGTGTAAAGACAGGCACTTGTATCATTAAAAGGAAAGCCTTTTAACATTAATAGACTTATAAGGAAAGATTGGCTTAACTCTACCGATCTTTCGGTAAAATATTGTGACCCGTGGTCATGAGTTTTTAATTGATAGAGCCTATTTTAACTTTTCACAGATGTCCTATTGGAATAGCACTTTAACATACATTCTGACAACTTCAGTTAAGTAGTTTTGGTTCAGGATCTGTAAAGGAAAGAGTGAAAGGATAGAGAGTGCTTGTTTAGTGAACTTGCCTAGTGGAAAGTTGGATTTGATTTTCACCATGGGGAGTCACAGTGAAAATTGCTACTGAAATATTCCTTTATTATAGTATTTCAGACCTAGTTGAAAGGAGATGAATCACACAGGGAAACTTTAGTTCACATGTGGTCTGAAGGGATAGACTGCAAGGGACAATACCATGATTTGTATTAGTGGATGTTATAAGGCGCTATGATTATAGCCTGTTAATAATTTTATGGTGATCTACTATGCAGTCAAGCTTTACATAATTATATCACATTAAAAATAATGAAAAATAACTATATCAGAAAACTCTTTGCTGAACAAATACAATATATAAATATGAGATTATTCTCTAAATATATTCAAAAAGTTCAGGTTACAGAGGCCAAAGAAATATACCCACTTGAGCATCATCATAGTGGTTTATACGTTTAGCAGTATTGGTTATTGTTAAATGAGAATGGAATGGGAAAATTCTTTAAATGAAAAAAATTAATAATCAAAAGCCCCATTCTGAAAATATGTTAGAGCAAAATGAGCTTTGTGGAAAGATGCTTTTCCAGACAATTATTTGATGTTTCTTTGTTTTCCAGATTTTAATTAGGTAAGATAAACGCTTAAATCCAACTGTTTTATATTTCAGTGACTTAATATTTCAATGACTACATAAGCATTAAAATGGCTAGTTCAATAGGATGACTTTTGGACACTGAGGAAAGAAGTCCATGTAGGTGTGAACCTGCAGGTGGACATGTGGGTGTATTCATGTATGTGTGTGTCTATGTGTACTGTGTACCATTCATTGAAAAATAGAAACATTCTGGATAAATCAATTTTTCTTTTTATTTTGGAAAATCATGGGAGTGGGGAGTGCAAGGTATTTGGAAATCTTTCAGGAAAAAAAACCTGTTTAATCAAAGATCGAGCAGCTTCAAGCTAAAAGAATAGCGAGATTCAATCTGTTCTAATTTTTAGATCTCCCATCATCAACCAAGATATTTTAAAATGAATTAAGTAAGAATATAAAGGAGGTAATTATGTCAATCTACTTTACTTTGGTGCAAAAGCAATAAAATAACCTCGCCAAGTTTATACGTTGGTTTGTAAAATTCTATTTGCCTTTATTAACCAGTGCTTAAGGCTAATTTCTCAGGCGAGATCCTAATTTTATCCATTCCTCATGCTGTGCTTTCATCAGGGGCTACATTGAGAGGCTAAGAAATGTCATACTTGAGAAGGCTATAAGGAGGCTGCTGTTTTGATTGTTTTTGATATGCTTTGTCACCCCCAAAAAGTATATTTTAATAACCTTTGTCATTACTGAACAAAAGGGATTTAAATTCTACCATAAAGAGCTTTCTTCAATGTCAAACATCTGTTCTAAAACTTATCATAGCAATATACTCACTGAACTGTATGAACAAATTTGATTAGCATCAACTTCTGGGAATGGTTTCTAGCTGATTGACCCGGGGACCTTATCTTTAAATATTGGCATTGTATGGATTAGCCAAAATCCAGGAGAATGTCAGATATTAAGGCACATAATTGCAGGTTAATTGGAAGATAAGGATACTTTAATCTAATGTGAACAGGGGGAAATATTGATGGTATTAACTTATTAGCTTGGCTGAGGGAAATAATCTTATTATTGTAAAGAGGACTAAGGTAGCAGTGTGTTTTGTAAATGATTCTTTCCTGAGAAGTTTCTGTCGTAAACACTTTGAATCTCTGACTCTAAATTTTTTTTTTGTTCTTTTTTTTTTTTCTGGTGCTCCAGCCACATAGTGATGACCTATATAAATTAAGGAGATTTCAGACAAATCAGAATTTCTTAGGTATCAGGGAAATACAAATCATGGTGCTTATGTAATGTAATAACCCCCTTTTTTTGTCCATACTCAAGAAACATAGTATACAACACAATTTATAAGAGTGATACCTTGGGCATGTTCATGTATTTGTTAGCTTTCAAATGCCAAAAAGATTCTGGTTTAGGGAAATGGTAAGAGACTTCTTGATGCTTTAGTTTTAGACACTTTTCAAAAAGCCACATTTCAAAGCTCACATTTTCACAGTTATTGGAGTAGGGTAGCAGAAAGTAAAGAAAAAATTTAACCTTTTTTCTAAGCACCTACTAAATGTCAGTCACTTTATGACTTTGAGGGAGTGAGATGGGTTGTTATTAAACATCGTTTCAGACCATGGAAGTGGGCTTAAGGGAAGTCAAACAACTTGCTCAAGGACACACAACTATAAATGGGAGAGTGGCATGTTTCTCAGGTTTTCTCATATTATGAATTTATGTGTGAGATAAAAGTCATGTGCTCAAGACACAGTCATCTCCAAACTCCTTTCTCTATCAGTTCATTCTCATCTTCTTCTACACCCTTGGTAGCTTTCTCTATTGAGATATGAGTGACAAAACAAAAGAAGTGTTGTTAGCAGTGGTGACCTAATAAGCCTCATAGTAATAGCTTCAAGTGAGATAAGCAATTCTTTCTTAGTTTCTACAGATTTTCCTGATTATTATAGCTCTGACATGGACTAGTGATGTAAATTTAGACAACTGTAGTAACTTCCTTAAATCTCATTTCCTATGAAATGTGTATGTGCATATATGTAAGGGGAAGGTGGGCAATGAGTGTTATTGCTATTAGTGAAGAATGCTAGAAATCTCAAGGATGGGATCTGTATTAAAACCAACCAACCAACCAGCTCCGCAGGTGATTCTGAGGCACCAGTAATGTTGTATATCAATTTGGAAGGATGGTTTCCTAGGTCATCTCCAACAATGCTAAAATCGTAATTCTGGTTTTCACAATTTTGGTAATGAAACTGTTTCTACTGGGTTAATCACATCAGTTCTTCTGACAATGGCAATACACCACTGTTAAGAAGTAGAAGGAGTTACAATGGGAATATTCTTGATTTATGATACATCAAAATCTCAAATTTTAATAGCTAAGCCATTTTTAAAATGCTGAAAACTTAATGCATTTCAACTATGTCACATATATGCTTTTCTGACATGTCTCCACCATTTTTGATGACTTCCTTATTCTACAACACAAGATATTTCACACTCATTTTATAATTACTCAGCTTTGGAATCAGCCATTTTCCCAAGGAGAACTTCTTCCTTAAGTGGAGGATGATACTTAGAAACCAAGATCTGAGCATGAAGTATGCTCATTGGTACTGATTGCTACTGTGTATGTCTCAGTGAACACAGGCAGGAAACATATGTATGTATACACATACACACATACATATACAAACATATATCCACCTATACACCTCTCTATGTCTGTATCCACCCACACATATCTATGTCTATATTAATCTACATGTATAATAGATCAACTGATCAATAAATGGATCAAATATATGTAGATAGAGAAATAATTACAGATGTGTGTTGGTATATATATATATGCATATGTATGTATATGGCCAAGTGTTTATACACACATATATTGCATAGACTTGTATGTGCATGTATATACGTGTATATTAACATATATAAATATATACATATAGATACCTATAAGGGTACTCATGAGTTCATTCTGATAATTTCTGATCCAATCCAGTTCCACAGGGCTCATTCTAGTCTTCATGCTTTCCAAATCTGTAATTTTCTTTTGGACAATGGGAAATCTGTTTCTGATTATGCACAATATATTTACTTATTTTACTAAATCCTAGATTACACAAAAAGTAATTTCAAAATTGCTACTCTCACCTTTGTGGGGAAAAGAAAACTGCAATCAGAGTTCAACATTTGTTTACAATTCTTTTTGTCTTGAGTTTGAAGGTATTTAATACAAATGTCATTGCAAAGATAACATGTTAGTCCATTCCCTCCTGTTCACTGTAGTTATGCTATTCAGTTGAAATAAAGTTTGGTTCATTTGGTTCTATTTATATTTTATTTTGGGCATTTCCCCCATTATTTTTGATGATTTTTAATGATATATTTTTCACATGGTTCCAAAACTTAGAACTATTTCATTAAATATATTCAGAGAAGGGCCTGTCAACTTTCTTATATTTTTTCCATGCCAATACTGCTCATTTCCATCTGCCGATGGAAGTTCTACATACCTTTAGTTTTTAATTTGCTATTCCTTTTGCATAATATTATCTCATTTCACTTTTTTCTTGCATTCCTTTTTTGCTGGTTTTTAAATTTGCTTATCATAAGATAAAATAATACATTTATTACTCATTCTTTGATACCACTGCATAATATTCCATGGAAAGGCTGCAATTATTTATTTAACTACTACCAGATATATAGCATTCATATTGTTTATAAATATTTTCAAATTACAAATCATATTCAATCAGTCATCTGTGTATATGTGTTTACATATATGTAGAGGTGTATCTTTTGGTTAAATTTCCAGAAATGGCATTGCTGGATCAGAGATAATAAGTTTTGATAGTTATTGCCATATTCCTCTTCATAATGGGTATTAATATCCCCACCAGAAAATTTTAAGAGTGTCTGTTTTCCCCAAAGCCTAATAGAATGTGTAATTTTTATTCCTCTGATAGATGAAAAATGGTGTTTGTGTGATTTTAATTGCTTTCTTTTATTATGAGTGTAACTGACTATCTTTCCATATACTTAAGGGCTATTTTAATATTAATTTTTAATTGTCTCTTTATACTTTTGCTTATTTGTCTATTAAGTTTTTTAATCTTTTTCCTTAATTTTTAAAATTTATACTAATAGCAGCATATAAAAACTTCCATTAACCACATTAGAGCCAACCTTTTTATTGTTAAGCTAAATTTTTGTCAGTCTAGAGAGTGTGCTTTTAACTTATATTTTTCTAGTTTCTTACGAAGTGTGTTGGCTTTCTGTTTTTTTGTTTGTTTGTTTCTTTGTTTGTTTAGGGAAGTGTCTGTTCAGGTTTTTTGTCCATTTTTTATTTGATTGCCTTTCTCTTAATGATTCTAATGAGTTTATAAAGAATTAGAATTCTTTAAATGTTCTGGATTATATTCATTTGATTGATAACACGTTGCAAATATTTTCTCCAAGTCTTTTTAGTGGCATACATTGATGACCAAGAAGTTCTCAGTTTTTGCGTGGTTGAAAATGTCATTTTCCCTTTTATTTAGCACTTTTTACATCTTGCTTAAGAAGTCATTCTCTGCCCTGAAAACAGAAATATATTCTTCCTTATTGTCCTCGAAAATATTCATTGTTTTGCCTTCAGAATGTAACATTTAATTCACCTGGTGTTGATTTTCAGCTCTCTGATAATATGGGGATCAAACTGCTTTTTTTCAACATGGATAACCAATTGCCTCAATGCTATTTATTGAAAAGTCTGTACGTCCCCCACTTAAACCTGCATTATTAAACTAGACCATAAATGATATGTTTCCATCTCTATTTCATTTGAACATTTTCTACTCTGTTAAATTGATATGTCCCTGCATAACCAGAGTCTAAATACACTTATGCAAATAGACATAGAACAGCTGCCACACTTGACTGGCTTTAGAAAATACACCCTATTGGGGAGCCTGTTCTCTCCAAATTGGAGGCCCTTGTTATGAAGTTCTGACTTCTTCCCTGCCCTCAAGGTCTACGCAGTGTGGTCCTGGGACACATGGAAAATTCTGTCACTAAGGGACCATGCTAAAATGAAAGAGTATGCAAGCTGGAATACAAGGTCAAGAGAATGAAGACGTGCATGCTCCAGGCATGCAAGAGGTTTCTTAGTGAAGGGGATGACGCTGGAAGGAGGAAAAGAAGAGACCAGTTCAGGCAAGGAGGAGTGTTAGCTCAGCTTGCTTTCCTAAGAGTGAAGAAGAAAACTCAAACGGTTTCTACTTGGTATGACACATCTCCTGGGCTGCCCTCCCAACCCTCACCCCTATAGCAGAGAAAGAGACATTTTACTCTTTCCATTGCTTGGAGAACTTTGACTAACAAAATAATTTTGTATCTCAAATAAAAACTTTTGCTTGCCAAAAAAAGAAAAAGAGTATAATATTAGTCTAAGGTTGAATATCTGCTAAGACTACTTCCTCTATCATCAAGTCTTTTTCTTCAGAAGGGAATGTGCTATTTTTGTTCCTTCACTCTTCCTCATAAACTTTAGATCAGTTTTTAAGTATCTCCAAGTCTCTTTCTCTTGCGTTATCTCTCCCGGGGTTGTCTCTTTTTCACATGTGCGCGCGCACACACACACACAAACACACACACACACACACACACACTGTTGGCATTTTGAATGGGTAAATTGAATCCATAGATCAATTTGGAGAGAATCAGCATCTTCACACTATTAAGTGTTGTGATCTCAGAACATGATATCTCTCTTCATTTTTATACCTTCTTTCTTTTTTATTGTTATTTTTTGAAAGAAAGAAAAAGAGAGAAGAGAAGAAAGAAGGAAAGAGGGAAAGAAAGAAAAAAAAGAATGAAAGAGAGAAAGAAAGAGAAAGAGGGAGAGAGAAAGGGATTCTTGTTCTATTGCCCAGGCTAGAATGCAGTCTAAAAATGGGTATTAAAAACCTCTTTTATGCCAATAATTGTGCTTAACAATGGAGACAGGAAAGAATAAGGGATGAAAATAACAAAGAAGCAGCCAACCAATATTTTATTTAAACCTGTAAAATGCTATGCAATTGCTGAGGAGTGATTTACTTCCAATTATGTGGTCACTTTTAAAATAGGTGTAATGTGATACTGAGACAAATGTATGTTTTGTGGATTTGGGGAGGAGAGTTCTGTAAATATTTGTTAAGTTTACTTGTTCCAGGTCTGAGTTCAAGTTCTGGATATCTTTGTTAATTTTCTATCTCATTGATTTGTCTAATATTGACAGTGTAGTGTTAAAGTCTCCCACTATTATTGTGTGGGAGTTTTGTTAAGTCATTGAGAACTTGCCTTATGTATCTGGGTGCTCTTGTATTGGGTGCGTATATATTTAGGATCATTAGCTCTTCTTGCTGCATTGATCCTTTTACCATTATGTAATGTCCTTCTTTGTTTCTTATGGTCTTTGTTGCTTTAAAGTCTGTTTTATCAGAGACGAAAATTGCAGCTTCTGTTTTTTTTTTTTTTTTGCTCTCCATTTGGTTGGTAAATCTTCCTCCATCCCTCTGTTTTGAGTCTGAAAACTTCCCCAACCTAGCAAGGCAGGCCAATATTCAAGCCCAGGAAATACAGAGAACACGACAAAGATATTCCTCAAGAAGAGCAACCCCAAGGCACATAATTATCAGATTCCCAGGGTTGAAATGAAGGAGAAAATGCTCAGGGCAGCCAGAGAGAAGGGTCGGGTTACCCACAAAGGGAAGCCCATCAGACTCACAGCAGATCTCTCAGCAGAAACCCTACAAGCCAGAAGAGAGTGGAGGCCAACATTCAACATCCTTAAAGAAAAGAATGTTCAACCCAGAATTTCATATCTAGCCAAACTAAGCTTCTTCATAAGTGAAGGAAAAACAAATTTTTTTGCGAACAAGCAAGTACTCAGAGATTTCATCACCACCAGGCCTGCTTTACAAGAGCTTCTCAAAGAAGCACTACACATAGAAAGGAACAACCAGTATCAGCCATTCCAAAGACATACCAAAAGGTAAAGAGCATCTCCATAATGAAGAATCTACATCAACTAATAGGCAAAACAGCCAGCTAGCATTAAATGGCAGTATCAAACTCACATATATCAATATTAATCCTAAATTTAAATGGACTAAATGGCCCAATCAAAAGACACAGACAGGCAAATTGGATAAAAAGCTAAAACCCATCGGTATGCTGTATCTAGACCCATCTCACATGCAAGGATATACCTTCTTTCAATAAAGTTTATATTTTTCTCCATAGAGGGCTTACACTTGCTTTGCATATTTATTCTTAAATACTTTGCATTGTTATGCTACTATACTGTTTTGTGCATTTCATTTTTAATTCTTTGCAATTTATGTACAGAAATGAAATTTATTTGGTGTTTAGGAAATGTGCTTCAGACAATTTTAAATGCTAATAAATCCTATGTTGATTACTTTAAGACTTATATGCTAACAATCATTATATGTGAACAATATTTGGTTTTTCTCTTTTGAATGCTTCTCTCTTTTATATTTCTTTATTTTTTCCATTGGTTAAGAACTGAAGACAATGTGGAAAAATTGTGAAGATATCTAGTATGTTTGTCTTATTCCAAATTTTAAAAGGAATTCTTTAACATTGAAAACAATAATATTAATTTTAAAAATCATAAACAATGTTAAATTTTACCAAATTCTTTTGCAATATCAATAGAAATTATCATTATTATTCTCCTTTAATATTTTATATGGTGAAATACTTTAATTGATTTTCTTAAATTAACTTTAAATTCCTTGACAAATCCATATTTGTCATGATGTATGTGTATATGGCTGAATTTGGTGTGTGATAGATTGTAAATAGAATATCAATGTTACCAGCTTAAAATGTCATGAAGAAAATTTTAAATTCTCTCTCTCTCACACACACACATACACAATTTAATTCATAAGTTACCTTAAATGCACACATAACATATAGGGCATATGATGAAGAAAATAATATGCTAGAGACATTTTCTTCTTGCTAATCAGACTTTAAAAATGTACTTGCAATAATACCTTAAGATAATCAACAGAGCTTTTAGTTTATGAAAGCTAAAAACATAAGCAATGTCTGTGAAAGTAACAGCTAGGGACTCAAAACTAATTTTAGTTGCTAAAAATACAAAGGTCTTTTTTTTAGATTTATCCAAGTTTGAGTCCCAAATACAAATTTTCTAATAGAAAATATTTTGTGAAAATCTTTTTCTTTTATTATATTCAGCCAACCATAAAGAGTTTAGTGACATTATTAATTATACCAGTTGAAAAAGGGTATATTTGGTATCACATCTATACAATACATAGCTATAGGAGAAACACAGCAGCTGACACTGAAAATATTACTGTTTTTGCAACATAATGTCAATTTTTTATAATTTGCTACAATTTAAAAAAAATGTAATTGCTATTTTAAATAAATATTTCAAATAAATTTTATATTTAATGTTGTATCCCAGAAATTCATTCTGTGACAATTTTATCTGGCTTTGGCTGAATACTCATCTTAATATTTGGCAAATTAGCATTAGGCGAAAATGAGCTTTGGAAAAGGCACTCTCGGGTGCCCAGGAAGCCTCTTGTCCGCGCAGGCTTGAAAGTGCCTGCTCCCGCCGCCTGGCCTCTCCCGACTCCCTCGCCTGATCCAAGAGGAGCAAAGTTGTGGCCAAGCTTGGTGCTATCACGATCCAGCGGTGTATGTGCGCATTCAGAGTGGCCCTGAAACACCAGCCCCTGCCTCCTCAGTGCCCTCCAGACTTTGGGCGGGGATGAACACGCTAAGAAGGCCAAGGTGGGGCTGAGGGTGGCTCAGCGTGGGCCTGCCATCTCTCCTTGGCACGAACAGCCTGGGTGCCATGGACAACATGTCGATGGCAGTAGGAGGCAGAGAGGCTTCTGGGTAAAAAGGAGCAGGGCTGGGGTGAAGCCCCACCTTTAAGTCAGGGATGGTCTGAAGCCTGGGGGCCAGGCTGTCAGATCTGGATGGAGTCTGCAGCCCGGAGTGATGACTTATGTTTCTTTTCCTGGTCGAGACGATGGCCATACATGGACCAATCAGCGTGCACTTCCTCTCTTCTGAGCCCATAAAAATCCCACGACCCAGCCAGACTCACACAGACTCGGGGACTACCAGCTGCAGAAAGTTGCTACCCACTCCTGGTCTCCTCTTTGTTGAGAGGTGGACACTCATCAGGACGACCTGCCTGCGGAAAGGAGCTACCCAGTTCCATCTCCGAGAGCTGTTCTGTCGCTCAACAGAGCTCCTCTCTGCCTTGCTCACCCTCCAGTTGTACCTTTTTCTTCCCAGATGTGGGACAAGATCTTGGGACCTGCCCAAACCTAGGGGCTCCCTGAGCCAGGGCTGTGACACACTCTTTGGGGCTCTGCAGTTTCTGGCATCTCCAAGCTTCTGGGCACCACTGTGTTCCCCTGCTCTAGACCAAGAGTATCCACAGCAGAAGCTACTTGCCATGCATCTTATCCAGCCACAGGCTTGTATGGAGCCAGTACCTGTGCTGGAGCTTGGAGCTGCCTGATCCAGTGCAGCAGCTGGTGTGCCTGCCTGTGCACAGCGGCTGTACCTTGTGCTTGCATGCTCACACACCTCTTGCTGTTCCTCACCAGGATTGTGCTTGGCAGGCATGGGATCTGGGCAGGTAGCACAAGCTGAGCACAGCCTGCCAGGCTGAGTGGGTGTAATGATCCCAGCAGACTCAAACAAAACTCAGGCAAAGGCCTCACCAGCCAGAGAGGTTTCCAGGTGGAAAAGCAACAGTCTAAGAATCCTGAGACAATAGTATCATTCAGTTCTAGATGTCTTTAACTTCCACTGTGATATCTTTTTAACCTATGAAGTATTAGAAATATGCTTCTTAATTTCCAAATGTTTGTTGTGGATTTGGTTAGATTTTGTTTTACTAGTAACATTTTCTTGTGTGTTCCAACTTTTTTGTGTATAGTCAAATAAATTTGTTAAGCCTTTCTTTTTCTGTTTGTGATCAGTTTATAAATGTTTTACATGTGCTTGGAAGGAATATTTACTCGCTACTGGAATAATGAAAAAAATCTTTATATATGTATTGAATCAAAATTGTGTGTTTTTTTTCAAATCCTCAGTATTTTTATCTGATTTATTTGTGATCTATTCTATCCACTAATTACTGAGAAATGTGTGTTTAAAATATTTTACTCTGATGGTAGATTTCTCTATAGTTCTGTCAAATTTTGCATTATATATTTTTCTTTTTGTTATTCTATTCATAAAGTTTATAAATTGTCATATATTTCTGCTAAATACAACTTTTTTCATTTATACTGCTTTTTGCCTTAAAAGCTATTTTGCCTAACTAGCATAGTTATAAAAGCTTTCGCTGGATTATTACATGCCTTCTGTATTCTTTGATGCTTTCACCTTCAAACATTTATATCCTTATATTTTAGATTTACTTTTGGTAAATAATATATAGCTTTTTATTCTCTAGTCCAGTTTGAAAATTAATGGATTTAAACTAAATTAAATGTTATCACATATTTTATAATGGTCTTCATTCATTTGGGTTTTCTATTACATTTCTCTTTTCTTCTTGCCTTCTTTGGGATTGCCTTTTTTTTTTTACTATTCCACTTTTCTTTTGGTTTCATTACTTTATTATTCCACTTTTTTAGCCCTCCAATTTTAGGAAACTTAATTATGTAATCCATTTTCTACAATTTTAGAATCCATAAGTTAAAATTTACCCATTTCCCAGGTAATACAGGAATCTCAAATACTTTATCTGTATTTATCCTTCCCCAGTTTATTATCAGCACTACAGTTCTCTCTATATGTATTTTTTTAATCTAAGGAAATCAATATTTTTAAAAAATCAATGTTCATTTGGATTTACCCACATATTTACCGTGTATTTTTAGCCATTTTTTTCTCACTTTAATGGCTGATGTTATTACTGATTATCAGGGGAAAATAGGTTGGTTGTAACACAACAGGGACATAATGAGTGATTCTGCAACCCAGAGGATACCCTGTGGCCACTCACAGTACTATCCCATCAAGTGACAAAATTTATCCAAACTGCAATGGCCCAATACAGGCAAGACTACCAAAGGCTCAGACCCAAGAAAAATAAAAGTTTGTGTTGCCTCAGTAGGTAAAGAATCATGTTCAACTACAGTCCTTAAAGATGAAAAATGAAATAGGAAATGAACAATGGAAGAAGATATTAAAAATTTTAATCTCATAATAATTGGAAATTCAAATGCATTTTTCTTTGCTTTGCTATATATATTTGTGAACGTGTGTTGTGAGCAGGTTAATCAATTTTTTAAAATTCTCAAGCTTTCATTCCCTGTTGTTTTATAGAAGTGCTTTTAGAAACTAAATTACAAATTTGTCTGTAAGTTAAAGGATGCAAAGATGGAATAATTACTAAACTGGAAAAGGCAAACACATTCCCCAAGGTGGATCCAGCAACTTGGGACTTTGGACCTCTGCTTTTTTAGAATAGGGTTAGTGTGATTTCCACAATACGAGATCTAGTTTGATAAAGGAGACCATGTTGTTTTTCACCATCATTTGGGAGTTAACTAAAGGTAAAAATTTGAGCGTGGTTTCTGAGTAGCTAAAAGGTTAGCACTTAGCATCCATCCTCAATTTTTTAATGATTTGTCTCTACATGGCGATAGATAGAAGTAGCTAAATCTATTTTCCAATATCTTCTACATTGAGACTGTAGCCCTTCATGGTCTCAGATCTATTTGTGTGGATGTCTCCTATACCCTGTGGCCACTCACAGTACTATCATCTGTATACTTTTCATAGTATTACAGTACTATAATACTTTTCATCTGAGACAAGTTTTGTTTACTCTTCTTCAGGAACCAAAAGGATATGGAAACTGATGCTCATGATATCCCACCTCTCTGAGTTCATACTGTACTTACTTTTAGCCTCTAAGGACTCTCACCAGTTTCAATGCATTTAAAAGACTAATACAATTATCAGTATGTTTAGATGAATGAATATCAGGAGGAGAGTAAATCAGGGTATTTGGCTTGATATGCCTCCATGCGGATATTAGTAATGGAAACTTCCTTAGTCTTTGTATTTTTCAAAGATCTTTTAATTTTTTTTAGGAGACACAAATAAGGATTTCTTGTATGGCATTGGTGGCTCTTTCCATTTACCCTTGTGGTTGATTTGCAATGAGCTAACTTAGCAGTTGACACAACAGAACAAGAAGACAGAGTCTGAATAAAACACAAATGAGTCTCCCTTATAAAGCTTTTTCCCAAGAAGGAAGTGCCTATTTTTAGAGTTGACCAGTATTTCTTGCCATACTCCCTACCTCCAACTTCCTAATAAGTATGCAAAAGTTCAGAGACAGGACCTTGCTTCATGGTGCTTCTTACACTAGACAATTTATGGAGTAATGGGCTTTGGGGAGAAAACATTTACTGACACCTCTTGGCTTATAAATTTTTTCCTGTAAACTATGCCTATACCATTTCTTGTTAATGTTGTGCACTCTCATGGACTTTGCAGGTACTTTTATCTTTTACTGTTTTTAATGATACTTCACACTCTCAGCATTTTGAGAGCTCTCCATGATCATCTGGCATCTATTATTTCTGATGAGAAGTTTGCTGTCAGATCAAATACCTTTTTGTGTATGAGTTATTCATCCTTTCTGACTAATAGCTTCTAAAATAATTTCTTTTACAATTTCATAGTTTAACTTAGCTGTATCTAAATTTATTTGTGTTTTTATTCCTATATTTGTAATTGCTGTTCTTGATGCTTTGATCCCACTTTTGATCTTAGGACACTTGGAAAGTTTATCTGCACCATTTCCTCTATTCTCTTCTTTAAGGAACTATAAAGGCAGGTCTGCACAGTCCACAGTCTATACTCCATTGCTCTATTATATACCCTCCTCTCACTTAAAAAAAAATCTTGCATGCTATATTCTAGGTCAATCCCTCTTTTATTTCACTGACTTATTCTTCAACTTTGTCCAATACCCAGTTAGCTACATTTTCTTGAGTGTTTGAATTTCAAAGATTGTGTATGTCCTTTCCAAGATTTCTAATTGGATTTGTTTCATATCTTCTTGGTCTTGCTTCATTTCTGCCTATTTTTGTTCCATTAGTCCTTGCTTTTAATAGAACTTATTCTCCATTTTTATCTGGGCACTAAACACATTTATATTAAAGATTTGTCAGACTGTTTCATCCCGTTAATTTCTGAGAAAATTTGTGTTCCATCTGCTGATTTTTTTTGTCTGTCTTTCTCGGTATTATGTTGGGCTCTTTATTAAGCAGATCCTGGGTAAAGAATCTGAGTTCAGGTACTTTATTTGGAAGGTAACAAAAGCACCACTAGGAGAATGGAGAGAGGAGACAAGGAAGGAAAGCAGCCAATAAAAGATAGATCACCAAGCCAGTTACTCTTGTATATAACTAGCAGTGACACTCAGAAGGAAAACTCTGGGAGCCTGTGTAGAACAGATCTCTCAGACTTATCCCACCCAAGGGTCAAGGGAATCTTTATGCACCAATTTCCTTTAGTAAGCTTGAGTCTGCTTCCAACGGGCATTAATTCTCCATCACTTTTAGCATGCCAGACCAGTGGACAAAGCAGGCTTCTGTGGCCACAGGAAAACAAAGAAAAAGAAGTGCAGTTGTTAGGAGTCAGACCAGTGTCATGCACTGAAGTGGTGAGTGCAAGGAGATAAGGGCAGTATTTGCTACAGCATTAGCTGCTTCCATGTTTTGGTTGGTTTTTAATAGGAATTTCATTCGTTTGTTCTCTCCTTTAACCTATGATTTAGATGTTTTAGCGTAGTGTTTATCCAGTCTCAAGGACTTTATCATTTTCCACAAGTATGCCAACAGCTATAGTAAAAACAGCCTCAAGATCCCAGGTCCCAAACCAACAGCATACAGCGACCTTCCTGGACTGCTGTCCCTTGACAGTGTTGAATAATATTGATCCACTCTGTGCACTGCTAGGTTACTTTGACCACTTCTGTGTTGTAAGAATATGTCTATCTTTTGACTCCCAGCCTACAACTTGATAAAAGCCATAGCCTTTAGCAGTATTTAGCAACTTGTTTTCAGTCTTATTTTGTAATCTAGAAAGCATTAGTTTAAGCAGTCTTGTTTACCAGGTAGCAGAATGTTACCTTTCATTCACTGTTAACCTGCTTCTTAACTTGGAGGACAACAAATTTATGGGTTCAGACTGTTTCACTACTTTGCATTTATTTAAATTTTTACTTTGAAAAGTTATTTATTTATTTTTAGCTTGGCTATGTTTTTTGGTCTTCTATTTTTATATTTTACCTATCATTGATGTGTTTGGGCACAGGGAGTATTACAAATTGTGATTTTACTGTGCTATGTTGTCTGGAAATTTGTTACCTTTTTATTTTAAATGGAAAACAGAATTAATTTTTTCCAAATGTGATGTTTTGGAGGGAGAGGAAGATCTGCCTTTTGTACCCTTCTACAAACACTAAATTGCACTATGAGATTCTCAATGTGAATTTTAAAAATTTCATTTAGAGAAAACTATCTGTAATCTTTCTGTGGTCTAAATACATCATCTTAAAAATAAATAAAAGCTCTTGATATTCACTGTTAGCTCAGATGTTCTAAAAATAACTTGTCCAATTTTTGAGATAATATATCACTTAGAAATTATCCCCAAACAGTGAATGAGATTGTTAAAAAGTTGAAAAATGAAATATCCAATGACAGAGAATTAAGAACTGCAGAGAATAATTCTAAGGACTTTACCATTTTCCACAAGTATGCCAACAGCTGTAGTAAAACAAAGGAAATATACCCATGTCCTCTTTCTAACCTTGTCCACAACCCTCTGCTTTCAATTCTAGACTATTCAAAGTTTGGGAAGCCCGCAGCCTTATGTGCAGTAAGAGTTCATCAGGACCTCTACGTCTAAAAGCTATATATAAAGCCCAAAGAGAGGCTGCACAGACTTCACAGGATTGAATTTAATAGCTGTAAGAACAAAGGAACAAAATATCCTGGACAAAACTAATTCTGGTCAAAAGATAATCTCAGAGTAGTACCTAAGTAAATATTAAAATATATCTCCTTCTACCTTTTCCATGTGTTACTTACATGCAGCAAGGTCACTAGAATAAATATTCTCATGCATAGTAAGCCTGTATCTCTTTATACATGTCAAATGAAAGAAAATAAACACTGACTCATCTAACATAGAACAACTGTTTCTTTCATATAATGAATATTTTTACTTTGCACAGAATGAAACTTTATATTATAAAATTAATTAAACACTATTATAAGCCACTACAAGTGAATAATTAGAAAATCCTCATTCTCAGAAAATTTTTGAAAAATATTGAGCCTCATAGTCTTACTGAAGACTAAGATGCAACAACACTTTTGAACTCCCACCGTGTGCCAGACAATGTGTTAGGGTCTTATGTATATGTAAGACACTGAGAATCAGAAAGCCAGAGTAGCTGAGCAAGGATTCAAACCATTTTTGTATTTAAAACTTGTGCTTTTTGTACCATTGCATGGTGGTACGCTTTTTGTAGGATGCTGGCACACAACAGCATGAAATCAGTGTTTATTCTGTGTTGTACAATTATTACTGTCTCCTCACATTGTGTCCAGGTAGATTAGTACAGGTCCTATGCTACCTGTATAGAAGTCATTTTATAGAATGCCTGCTTTCTAATTTCAGTTCACCTTGTGGCTACTTACTACCAGTAGCCAAAACAAAAAAAGAGACAAGCTAACTTGCTGGGACTTTCACAGAAACTTACCTCTCCAGACAATCAAAAGCCCCTGACTTATTTCTCAAAGAGGTATGCAATGAAGCTTATCAGCTGTGGATGCGTCCCCAGATCTGGCTTTTGATGTAAAACTTGATAATTCAGCTGTAAAAGTTTATTCAATATTGGGGTGGCACCAGGGAGAAGTAAGGGTGGAAAGGCTCATTTAGCTATTTAGAAGAAAAAAATGCCAATAAATCAGCATGGTGTAGCCTCGGATCTGCTTAAAAACCCCTGGGGTTTTCTGGTTAAATAGCCAAGAGAGGGCAGAAAAGTGAACTTGGGATTTTCTCTGCCTCAAACTGCTTAGAAAGGAGCCTGGAGGCATGGAAGGATATAGGAGACCTTCTTCTTACCTGTTAGCATTCTCCATCATGTGTCTTGGGGCACTCTGGCAACCTATCATTCACCTCAGAGTATTTTGTCCCTTTCACTTTAACTTTGTAAGTTTTTATAGATCATTTTTTATTATTTTACAGAAAACCAGAGGCCCTACTTGCATAGTAGACCCAATGAAATAGCTACATTTTAATTAAATTTACGCTGTTTTTATTACACCAGTGGGTAGCCTTCACTACTACCCAAAGAAACCCCAGAGCCATCAGATGTACTTCACATGTAATTAATCTCTAATGCTCAATTTTGTAAGATATGTAATAATGCTGCCTGGATAGAAATGAGAGCTTCAGAGAAGAGTCATATTAAAGATGAAGAGAGAAGCTTTAGGAAGAATTGGTTTTCAAGAGAGCAACTAAGTGTGAACTTTATTAAAAGGAAAAGAAATAATGGGAATAGCTTGCATTAAGTAAAAATGCTCCACATCTTCAATTTTTCACTTTCTTTTATTTTACCCCAGACAAATGTTTCAGGGTTTGTTTTTATAATGCATACCATGTGTAATGTTACATTTATAGCCTCATAGATTTAATATTTGGGGAAGGGCAAGATTTGTTGTATTCAGGAACTGAAAAACAAAGGATAAGGAAAACTCCCACTGTAACTAAACCTTTTAGAATTTAAATCCTTTCCCTCAATATATTTTAGGATGTTATTTTCAAATGAAGAAATTTTAATTATCACACTTACCAATGATGTATTAAAATGCTGCCCAAATCATTCATGCTGCACTTTGCATTTTTCACTATGCCTAAAAATGTATCATCTCACTTGAACCTCACACACATTGGGAGGAAGGAAGAAAAATATTTCCATTTCACAAAGTATGAAATGAAGAGCTAAACAGGTCAAGTTGTTTATCAACAGTCAAACAGGTAGCTACTGTTACCCTATGACTTCTGATTTATAATCTAATGGCTTTTCCATTCTATCATCCTGATCCTATTACCACTTCTGGATCTTTTCAGAACTTCACGTATGTCTCAATATAAACCTTATCTGATATTAAAGACATTCTAATGATTGTTGATTAAGCTTGGGAGAAAAATTTACTTAGAGGAGATAATTCCATTATTCTCTAAAACATTCTTGGTTATCACCACGTAGCTTTTGTGACACAAGACGCTTGTATGATACCCCCTTTTCTGGTTTCACCCTTCTCTTGGATTCTCCACATTACCTAACTGCATCTCCATCTACTCTCAGGATATGCTAGAAATTTTAGCAGTATTCTTGATGCTTTTCCCTCATTCATCATATGCAGTTACCAAGTTTCTTATTTCATCTTCAGAATGCCTTGGATCACAAATATCTCCCATTATATTCATTCCCACACTCACTGCTCGGATTTAAACCCTTACATCTTTTCTGAAATCTACCCATAAACCATAAATCTAATTTCTCCTTACTCTATTCTCAATGTGACAAATTATTGGAATTATTGTTAGAAAACTTGGATTCAATCCTTATTCTTCTCCACTCATAAAATTGTATTTCCTTCTTGCTGTTTGCAATAGAACATCCATGCATGTGAACATGTTAACCATGTCTTTCCACACTTGAACCCTACACTACCTTCCTTTCATCCTGCCCTGTACTTACAGCAGACAACTCCCCAACTCCTTGTGCGCGTTGCATATGCCCAAACCTCTGTGCTCTTGCTTGTGGGCAACTTCTTTCCCTTTGCATGGCCAGATCCATGTGCAAATGTCCTAATCATTTTCTCAGTTGAAATGATATTTGCCCTGATTCCCCCTTGTCCTCCAAAGAATCTCTCAACTTCTCTGTTTTTCATTCTATTAAATATTATTTTATTATAGTTCTTCCATATTGTGTCTTCTTCATTTTGTATCTGGTATATGGAGAGCAGAGTCACATGGGCTGTTTGAGAAGGGTCAGGTTCCTATAAATTAACACTAATTTTTTTTTTATTAGCTGTAACTGGAATGAAAGACTCACAGAGTCTGTCCTACTAACTAGTAACATTTAAATGTTTTCTTCTATCTTCAAAAAAATACTTTCCAAGCCACCGGGAGAGTGAGCAAACATAAGAAAAAAAAAAAGGCAAGGAGAATAATACTACTTAGCACCAGTTCTAATTATGTTCAGCCTGGCTTAGGTACTAGGGCCTCCTTTATATGGTCACTCAAGTGGACACAAGCAGAGAAACAAAAAGTTAACCTGCAACCTGCCTAGAAGAATCCATATGGTTTGGCAGGCCTTTCCAAATACAAATATTCACACCAACAGTTAACAATACTTGCACGCACAGCCACTGCTGTGGTGACCAACTGAGAGGGATCCAACTGAGGTTCCTCCAGAAGCAATCCCAGATACTGTCCTGTGGTCAGAAAACATGCTCTGTAAAATTCTAATTCTTTGAAATTATTGAAGACACCATGTGTAGTGACTCATACCTGTAATCCCAACATGTTGGGAGGCCAAGGTGGGTGGATCACTTGAGGTCAGGAGTTTGAGACCAGCCTGGCCAACGTGGTAAAAACCCATCTTTATTAAAAATTCAAAAATTAGCTGGGCTTGGTAGCACAAGCTGTGAGTTTCAGCTACTCAGGAGGCTGAGGTAGGAGAACTGCTTGAACCTAGGAGGTGGACATTGCAGTGAGCCAAGATGGCACCTCTGCATTCCAGCCTGGGTGACCGAGCAAGAGTCTGTCACAAAAAATATAAAAGAAAGAAAGAATTTATTGAAGACCTGTTTTATGGCCCAGTCATATGGTCAGTTTTGTAATTTTGGTAGATAATCCATGTGTACTTGAAAATAACATATTTTGCCATTCTTCAGGAATATGTCCTACGTATATCAATAAGGTAAATTTTGTTTTGTTGTTTCATATGGATTGTTTGCCTATTTTATCAATTACTAATCATCTTCTAATGTGATTGTAGATTTTTCTATTTCTTTTCTTTAATTATATGTATTCTGAAACTATATTATTAGATACATAAACATTTAGAATTGCTTTCTAGTCCTTATAGACTGACCTTTTAATTATTGTGGAATATTCCTTTTTTAATTTTAGTGATGCATCTTGTATATGGTCTACTTAGCCTTCACCAGCTACTTTTATTTAGTGTTTTCATGATATTTCTGTTTTTAACTTTCTATTTTTATCCTTGTAGTTAAGGTGTGTCTCTTGCATGTGCTATATATTATTAGTTATTTCTTTTAATCCACGTTAGCAATTATTGTTCTGTTACACTGAAAACACTTATCTATCATATTAGTTTTCTATGTGCCTCATTTTATGCATAAATTTGTATTTTTGACAATTTTTTTAGGCAATGCCAGAGCTTTACAATACTTTAGATTCTATTCTTTTTGGGTGTCATTCTTTTAATTCTAAATATGTTTTAAATTCCATAAGATATCATGATTGTTTTGTACAGCCATTATACCACATATTTACACTTTCTGATGGTTTTTATTTCTTCTTTCATTTTTAGATTTCACTTTAGGATCATTTTCTTTTGATCTAAAGTACTCCATTTAGTATTTACTTAAAGTGATGATACTGTTATCAAAATATCGGTTTTTTTGTTTTGTTTTGTTTTTGGCCTAGAAATACCTTTTGCTTTACGTTTAGAGTTAATTAATAGATATAAAATTGTAAATTTAAAATTTTTATGTTTTCCAGTAATTTTTAGAAGCCATTCTGTTGTCTTCTGGAAGTTTTCATCATGTCTGTTGAGAAATCATCTGTGAATCTTAATATTGCTCTTTTGAAATCAATGTGCTTTTTTTCCCAGCTTTAACTGCTTTTAAGCCTTTATCTTTGATTTTCAACAGTTCTAGTAAGATATTGATAGGAATGTTTTTCTATGTATTTTATCCTTCTTGGGGTTATATCACTTCTTGAATCTTTAGGTTAATGTCTTCTGTTAATTTTGAAAAATGCTTAGCAATTAACTCTTTTAAAATTGTTTCTGCTATTTCCTTTCTCCTTCCATTCTAGGACTATAATTTCATATATGTGAGACTTTTTGGAACATCCCAATAGTCTCTATTGTTATTTTCTGTACCTTCTTTTTTTATTAGATATGCTTCGATTAATAGTTTATACTCACCTCTTTATCTTTGCCCAATCTGATATTAAATTCAAATACTAAATTTTTAGTTTCAGTAATTGCATTTTTCACTTTCAAAATGTTCATTAAATTCTTTTTATATATTTATCTGGTGAAATCCATTATCATTTCATGCATTTTTTAACATATTCATCATAGTTATTTTAAATTGATGTCTTGGTCAGCTGTGGATCTGTTTCTAACGTCTAGTTTTCCTTTGACTCTTCTTCCTTTTATGTTGAATAATATTTGTTAAATGACAGACTTTCACAACTGAGAAATTATAGGCAATGGGAGATTCTGATCTCTTTTTACCAAAGGTTCACCTTTTTTCCTGGTAAGCTACTAAAGGAGAGGTAGACACCTAAATCCAATGAGGAACCAATTTGATTTCAGACTGAGTTTCAGAGCTATTAACATTATTTTACCTCTTATTTCACCTCAACTTTTAGGGTAGAGACCCCAGGGCATCCAAATGAGAGCCTAGGGTGTTTACATTGGGCTTTTTTTTTCTTTTGGCTAGGTCGTGAATTCACATTTTTGTCACCAAAGCACTAGGAACTACCAGCTCTGTTAAGCTTTTCACCTGCCTCTTGTGTCAAAAAGTTTAGGAATTGGCAAATTATTCAAAAGAAAAAGGAATGCAGAGTGTCAGGCTTGCATCTCCATAACTGTTCTTCTCTCTAAAGCCTTGATCTCTCAAATCCTACTTATCTCAGAAGATCTAAACTCAATTTTTTGTCTCCTTAGTCCTATGACATCACCAAAAATTAGCTTATATTTCTCTTCTTAGCAGCTACCGTTTCCTGGCTTCTCAGCCTTTAGCCCTCCTCTGCTTAAGAAATTGGCATATGTCTCATAGAAAGAAATAGCAAGCAGAATGTTGGGATCACCTCCGAGAATTTCTCTCTCTGCAAGATTTTGGTCCCTCAAAGTTATGAACTTCTCAGAAACTCTCTGATGACTACAAGCAGATGTTTTTCATATTTTACCCAGACTTTGTAGTTACTAGCCAGAGTAGAAATACATTAACTTTAGTAATCACAAATTTTTGTGTTATTTCTTTCTACTACAAAATAAGACTGTCTCTAGTAAGAAAGTCTATGGCGTTGAAGGAAAAAAATATAAGCACATTGACTGATTTTGTAAAACAAGTTTTCTGAGTACCACGTTAGTATCCCAGTGCAGTACTGGACACTAAATCTATAAAGAGTAACAGCACTATCTTTATCTTTAAAGACTTCCCAGTCCATTTGAGTGGTAAGCAAATGAACATATGATGTGCACAGTGTATTAAATGCTATCATAGACATGTGAATAGGATTCCCCAGTAAGCAGGGGAAAAGGAGATTCATTTAGTCAGGCAGTTGGGAAGGGAAACAAAACAAATCATGTCATTATGGTACATTCTGATTTTCTCCATTTAAAAGGTCTCTACAGCTATACAGGATCAAAAGGCAAATCTCCCCAGGTATTACAGAGATAGGTCAAAGTACTTTTAGCTCTTTACTGTCCACTACATATTAGTTATGAAAACACTGTGGAAAAGAATTGAATGTAACCTATGTATCAGCTGAGACCTTCCTGCCCTTTGGATTTCAGGGTATAATTGGCCCAGACTCTAGACAATTCCAAAGCCTATGATAGCTGCTAATTTTTAAAATTTACTGTCTCAGCATCCCAGGATTTCTGCCTCCTACAACCTTGTACTGTCTTTAGTTTTACTCCAAGTATGATGTGTCAGTTTGGAATCTTTATGCTTTAAGGAATAAAAATTCCAACTCAAACAATAAGGAGATTAAACATTAAAGGGGCTTCACTGACTTACCTAACTGGAAAATGAAATTGTAGGGTAAGGATTGGTTAAGTCAAGGTCACATCATTATTATCTCTGTGTTCTACTGTGGCCATAGGATGCAACCAAGACTGCATTTTTCTTCATTCAAGTCCATAGGAAAGAAGGATTTCCTCTCAAATTTCCAGCAAAATTTCTACATTGGATCTTTGTTGTACCAGGTAAAGTTATGCCCATCACTGCAATTATGGCTGTGGATAGGAAAACAACATACTAGGTGGATGGGGCCATCTTTCCTCAAGTGCAAGATCCATAATTGAAGGAGCAAACTCCCAGATGAAAATCTGGGTATCATTAAGAAAGGAGAACACACATAAATACTTTGTACATAACCCAAATTATCCACTACATCCACTTAGACATAAAAGTCGCTTCCCACTGGAGTTCATTCCAAACAGTCTACCCACAGCCAGGGATCTAATGAAAACTGTAGGTATTACCAAGGTTTTTCTAAGCAACACAGAGGTATTGGTGTAATATGCATATTACAATGCATATCTTATAACAAAATTCCACATCAGTTATGATTGCCTCCTTATCCCAGTATTTTTATCAACTCTCTGTAATCTAGTATTATATCACTGAAACTTCCTAAAGAAAATACCTAGGTCTTCTGACTCCTTTTTGCCTGTGTGAAGCCTTGATACTAGGTAGCAAAGAACTTAAGGTGAGGGGTGGGGAGTGTGCAGCAACTTCTACCTTCACACTTATTTATACACCTCTCAAAGGCAATGGGGTCCTCCAAACGAATTAGTGGAAAATAAGTATTTCTCCATCTTATTACATTATTAAGTACCTTTTGTAAAAAAGTGAGTATTTTCACACAACAACTTATGATATGGTTTGGATTTGTGACTCCACACAAATCTCATGTCAAATTGGAGGAGGGGCCTTCTGGGAGGCAATTGGATCATGGGGGTGGATTTCCCCCTTGCTGTTCCCATAATAGCAAGTTCTTTCTCATGAGATCTGATGATTTCAAAGTGTGTGGCACTTCCCCCTTTGCTCTCTCTCCTGCCACCATATGAAGAAAGTCCTTGTTTCCCCTTCACCTTATGCCATGATTGTACATTTCCTGAGGCCTCTAAGTCTTGCATCCTATACAGCCTTTGGAACTGTGATTCAGTTAAACCTATTTTCTTCATAAATTACCCAGTCTCAGGTAGTTCTTTAGAGCAAGTGAAAATGGACTCATACAACTTGTATGCAAATATATAGCATTCATCATAATTAAGAAGTGCAAACAGTCCAAATGTTTATCTACTGGTGAAAGAAATAACAAAATGTGTTATATCACTGCAATGGAATACTACTTAGCAATAAACAGAAACAACTATTGATATGTGCTGCAACATGAGTGAACCTCAAAGACATCAAGCTAAGTGAAGGAAGCCAGATGAAAAACTCCATATGCTTTATTATTCTATTTATCCTAAGTGCCCAGAAAAAGCAAAGCAAACCTTAAAGAGACAGAATGCAAATTATTGATTGCCTTGGGCTAGGGTGGGAATAGGGATAGATGGCAAGTGGGCATGTGGGATATTTTGGGGGTGATAAAAAAATGTTCTAAAATTGGATTAAGATAATAGTTGCACAATTCCATAAACTTACTAAAATTATTCCATTCTTAAAATAGTTACATAGATGACACATCAATAAGGATTTTAGAGGAAAAAAAGTAGATATGAACATGCTCGGATAACTGAAAAGTGTATGAAGTGAACATGTATCATTTGCAGGTGAAAATATTAGTAGCCAACATTTGAGTTATTTTATCTCTTTTCCTTGACTCAGTGGTCATGGAAATAAGCATAATGTTGGTGCTTCCATCAGCCCGAGTGTCTTTGTGACTACAATGAGCAGAGCCACCACACCGACCTACACTGAACACGTGATGTGGTCATGAAACAAACTGTTGTTGGATAAAGCCATTGGGGAAAACAATATAAATGAAAAAATACACATGCACAATTCAAGTGAGAGGTATTCTCATGACATGACAGTGCTTTTCATTATAACCCAGATTTCTTTGTAACCCCCAACAGCCTAATATTGAACTATGGACTGGCCTTAGATTACTCATCTTATGCCACCAAATAATTAAGGTTTTGGCAATTTTATGAATAGGAAGAAAAGCATATCTTGCCCTCATATATACCACACAGCCATGATATGAGAGAGTACATTTCACCTGCTTACTTGATTTTTCCAACCTCACAGTCTTGTAACAATGAGAGAAACAAAGCCAGGAGATACTTTGAGCGTCAAAATAATTAAAAAGTAAAACAAGGTGCAAATGCAAGGTGTCTGTGTTTTATTCGAAGGTCAAAATTATTGATGTTACTTACTATTTAATGACTAATGCTTTCACATCCTCATTGCACAGCTGCAATTGAAAATATTGACACATTGTGATATTTATATTGGAGCTAAACATTTTTGTTTTTATACTTTGTATTTAATTCAAACAACATTCTTTTCACATATTGCTCTCTTTCTCTCCCCCCTGGCAAGGATAAACTCATGCACTGAACTTAGATCAGCTGTCAGAATCTGTGAGCTCTGAAAGGACCTTAAATTTGGCAGAATACCTTCCCCCTCACAAGAAATATTCCAAATGAACAAGCTGAAGGCTGGGCTTTCCACCTCTCACAACCCAAATTTTTCAAGTCTTTAAACTCCTTCCTTCTCCCTTCAGCTCTCAAGGGGAATTGCACTGATAAGGTTTCTGTTCATCAAAAGAATGGAATGGCAGTGACTCTGCTATTCCCAGGACACCTCCTGCTGGAAAAGGGCGGCTTCTCCCCTGAGAAGCTATTATAAAGAACAGGAGATCTCCAGCTCCCATCAGGAATATATCACTCCACTTCAGTTATTGTTCCTGTGGATTCCTTTTCCTTCTCTCTCTCTCCCCCACCCTCAAGCAGTTTTTAAAATCCATTACCTAGGGAGTTTCAAATCGTATCTGACCTATTGATTCCAAGAAATGGTCGTGCTCAGTGGGCATGCAATACAATATACAACCTGGAGCCCAGAAAAAGACAACTCGCTGATGAGGGAAGGAAGACAGAGCAGTAAACCACAATCTGGAATTTTTAGGGAAATAAAAGAAGTATTTATTAAGTGTTCTGACTTGGGGTGAGAAAATGAGATGGTATATATGAAGAACCTTTGTAAAGCATTATGCAGATATAAGATAGTGTTTTTATTAATAATTTCTAAATGTAATCTCCATTAGTTCAGGGCTACATCTCATGCAAATATTTCATCCAAATATCTATTCTGGATTTTAAGATGCTCTTTTGCTGGCTTATACCTATAATCAGAGGATATTTGAAAAGGAAGAGGACATTATCTCAAAACCTGTCAGCTCTCACAATTTTGCAGTGCCTGGAAAAGGCTTTGTGAAAGGTAGCAGGAACACCTCAGAAGCAAACACTGCTTAAACCACCCTGTGATGCAGAGCATCTATCAAAGAGAAGTCTTCAGGAAAGCTCCATCTTTGCACTTTACACTGGATATGAATGTCTGGTCTAAAACAACTGCTATGCCATAGTCCAAAGTATTGCATAATACACTTTGTGTAATTCAAGCAAATCTTTATTTCATGCTAACCTGTGACCCAGTCGCTATGTTAGTGTCTCTGGGAACATTAAAAATATGTAAGACATGTTTCACAACCTCAAGGAGTGAAGCATGTAACAGAAGGAGCTTACAATTGAATTGGTTAAAAGGTGGGGCGGGGTGTTACAAATTTACCAGATTTATTTTTCCTTTTATTTTCTTTAACATATTAGCTTGGACAATCAACAAATAGTCACAATTTGGAGGAAAAGTGAATATGTACAAATAAAATGGAGACACGAGCTTTTATACTGTGCCTCAAGCAACAAAGCCTTCTTTTTCTCTGTTCTGCAGAGTAAGTGTCGAGACATACAGGATTAGATATATAATGTGTGGCCACTCTCCAGTAACCACTATTGAACTTCAAAATGAGTTTAGTCATTAGCTTTGACAAATGAGGAGCCTGTTATTGATTTTTACACATGTCTATCATGGGATCTATTTAAAAAGAACAGTCAATTCTAAGAAAGATTATGTTAATCTTATTGGTTTGATTTAATAATAGGAGGAGGTATAGCAGGGAGTGAAAAAGAAAGGCCCAGAAATTGGCAATATCTGTATCATTTTCTTAAATCAACTCAAAAAACAATTTGGAAAAAAATCAAGTCTATCTGTCTTTTCTAAGACAGCTAAGAATATATTGATAAATCATTCCAGGCAATGTTAACCAACAGCTTGAGGAGTTCACGAAAAAGGACATTGACAGGAGGGATACAATTACTAATTTATTTGTCTTTTTATGGTTCAGTTAAGAGTATCTTAGGTAGTCTAGCACATGGCAGCCCGTCAAACTTCACAGGGTAGCTGTCAGAATTTTGACTGATGTACAAGAGCTCCTTGCTCATGTTTGCCCTTCCTTTCAGTGGAGTGCACACAGGTAAGACAGCTTGTTGGTAATTTTTATTTAATGCTCCGAGGATCTGTGGCTACACTTTTATTGAAAGTCCTGACAATAAAATTCCACTCCCTGAAATTTCCAAGGTTTCTGCTGCAAGCACTTCTCCACTTAAACAAGATCTTCCTCTGGGATTACACAACTCTTGAGGATCTTTTCTGATGCCTTCTGTTCTGATCGTGGAGACAGCTGTTTAGTATATTGGATATGGTTTTATTTTGTTTTGTTTTTTGTTAGCTTTACTGGAAAGGCATCAAGAAAAACCAAAACCAAAACCAAAAATAAAAAAAAACAGAAGGAATTAGCAGTGCAAAGACACATCAGGGCTTCAGGGAGGCCTTCATAATTCCAAATTGGCAAATGCCAACTTGAACCCAGTTTAACAATTTTTAACCTTTTCTCCACTCCCTCTCTCTGTTCCTCAGTTTCACTCCAATCCACTCATTAAATGAAACTGCTCATTCCGTACTATTCCTAGACGCCAGTTCTAGAAATTTACTTTATTTTTCTAAACATTGAATCTTCTAGTCTAAAACCTTTTTCAAACAGGCTTGAGTCCTGGACTATTTGGTGTTGGATCAGAAGCCTTTAAATTATACAGAAATTACAGACCAGTGTTCACACCATTTTAAATGCTTGAAAAGATGTTTGAAAAAAGTAAATTGTAATATGGCCATAAAACACCTTAATATACTAAGGGCAGCTGCCTAGTATACTTCATCTTTGCCCCATCACACAGTGTGATATTCAGAGATGTATTATTGGATTTCAAAGTTCATGATCAAAGCTATCACAATTTGGTTTCCAACGTGAAACCCAAAACTTGATCTGTATTTTCACACAGCAACTTGGAATAGCTAGGGAATAAGACTTGATTTGCAAATCTTTTGAAGGCATGATTTTACCAGTTATTAGAGATAATTTTTTTCTCCTAAGGCAGTCGTCTCATTGTAATCATGAAACCTCTTATATTTGTATAATTCCAACATTTTGGAATACTATCCCTAACAGCATAATTATTATTTCAAAATAGAAAGGATACTTTATACACAACATTAAAATGTAGGAAAACTATAAACTCAGAATAAGTTTAGTCCTTTAAATTGAACGTTTAGGTTTATCAAATAACTAATTTCACTGTTGTATTGGTAAAGATAAGCTTGATTATTCTACAGAAAAAAAATTCTCAAACCTCAGGGCTTATAAAACAACAAAATTCATTCTTTGTTCAAGCCACATGTATACTGGTTTTTTTGGGGGGGGGGGGTTGTTTTCTGAGGGATTAATACATTCTCCCGCAAGGATGAGAAGCCTGAAAAAGTAAGAGAAAGGCAGCCCAGACATTGAAACTTAATATTTCTCAGTGGAAGGAACACATATCACCTCCACCCATATTCAGAGTCCAAAGAAAACCACATGGCTTAGCTCTAGTTCCATAGGGCAGGAGTTTATAAAACTCTCACATTGAGTGACTCTGGATATCAGTGGACATAACCTAGCCACATTTTTCTTTTTAAAAATGAAGAATTCCCAGTGATTTTCCCTCTCTGCCTCCCAAGTGCCTATTACATCAATCGGCGTATAGTAGAAGTTAGTACTTGAATCAGGTTTTAAACCCTGGTTTTCTGACTACCAATTCATGTCCTTTCCCATAGCAAAACCTATCCCAGTAATGCAGTGATTCTTTTAAATGTGTGCAAAGCTAAAGATGAAAAGTATATTTATAAAGAAGGCAGAATCCAAGGAGTGGTCCTACATTTTTATCTTTTTTGTTTCAGAACCATCCCCTAAGGTAATTAAGTCAGGTGTTTTACCCTGACTTTGGATTTAAGGAAACTAAGGTTTAGCAAAAATGTGGCTTACCTAAGATACTATAATAATTGGTAGAGCAAGACTCCTGTCTGAATCCCCGAATCCTGTTGTGTGGGGAGTCCTGGTTGTATGCCAGCCATCTGGGTGGCAGCAGGCCCTGGAGTGAGCAGTGCACCTTTGACATCTACTATCCTGCATCTGTTTCAGGTTGGCTTGTTTTCAAACTTTGTTGTTGTGAACTTCGTTTCACCAAGTTCTAGTTCCATTTGAATGGGATCCTCCCTGCCTTGGTTTCTACAAATTTGATAAAATCAGTCCTTTGCCCTGACTTTTCTCCCACCACAGTGGGGAAATGATAATGCTCATATCAAACTACAGATGTGCAACACGTGTTTTCCTTATGGTGTGAGCTTGTGACGTCAATACAAGCCAAGACAAAGCAAAATCAGAAGCTGCTTACAGAAGGAATGTCCCACATCATTTGATTTCAAACTTTTTGTGGAACTTACTAAAATTGGGGTCTAAAATATTGTTTCTAACAATTACATTGATTTGTTTTTAAAATTCTTTGATTTTTTTTTTTATTGGTGGAGATTTTTTAAATTTTACTTTATGTTCTGGGATACATGTGCAGAATGTGCAGGTTTGTTACACAGGTATACATGTGCCATGGTGCTTTGCTGCACCTATCAACCTGTCATCTATGGATTAAGCCCTGCATGCATTACCTATTTGTCCTAATGCTTTCCCTTTCCTTATCCCGCAACGCCCAACAGGCCCTGGTGTTTTCCCCTCCCTGTGTTCTTTGCGTTTTAAAACAATCATAGAGGCTCCTCACCCTCCTTGTTCCTGTCTTATATTAATATGTTTACTGGCTGAGTAATACTCAAACTTATCCCACTTTTACTGAGAGGCTCTGGGATACTGATTCTAAAGAACAGACAGAAATAATTCAGTTCTCCTTTCTAAATATCCACTGATATTCAGTTGTGTATATGTGCTACCAATAGGTTATCTCTTGTCAGCCTATCAAATGCTCCCTGAGATTCTGCTACAGCATAAAAACAAGTTTTTGAATCTTCAGAGAGAATGTTTGCCTGAACTTACCCCAAAAGTACACAAATAAGCCTATGTATTTTTATATTTTAGTTGTAGTTACAAAAAATATCTAACAGTTTTCTTAGAAAGTTATTTTACCCTGATAGGAATGTGATTGTTTTAGGTCTTGAAAGATTATTGGTTACCCTGTGGTTTCTGTGAAGTCCAGATGTTTTCAAGATGGTGTTACGTGTGAAAATCATATATTTAGAAAGATTCGCACTTGTAGACATTCCCTGGAGGTACATAAGTTTAACACTTTGAGGTTCAAATGAGAATACAGACATTTACATAAGATACTGCAAAAGATATCATTTTAGTTATGCTTATAATCTCTGTATAGTTATTTTAATATGCTAATAGTGCACAAATTAAAATGTAAGTAATGTGATAATCAAAATGTTAATTTATTCAATGAAAATTGGAAAATGGTTTCAAAGTTGCTTTCGATTTTGAGGATATTTTGAAGTCATCAATGTCTTAGAAAATAGAAAATTCAGCTTAATATGAGTTAAAATTACTGTTTCTTTCTTAACTGTAAAATGGTATTACAATATCTCTCAAACCAACATGAAGATCAGGTACATTGCAGTTAACACAGTGGTAATTCTGACATTAGTTTAGAAATTCTTACATATTAATATTCAGCTGTCATTAATATTCAACAAATCCAGTGACACTTTCTCATTTATTGAACTTGACTTTTCTAGCATGATTGACACAGTTTATCATCCATTTCTTCTTGAACATTTCTCTTGTTTTTTTTTTTGAGATGGAGTCTCACTCTATCACCCAGGCTGGAGAGTAGTGATGTGATCTTGGCTCACTGTAATGACTTTCTCCAAGGTTTAAGCGATTCTCCTGCCTCAGCCTCCCAAGTAGCTGGGACTACAGGCATGCACCATCATGTCTGGCTAAATTTTGTATTTTTAGTAGAGACGAGGTTTCACCATGTTGGCCAGACTGGTCTGAAACTCCTGACCTCAGGTGACCCACCCACCTCAGCCTCCCAAAGTGCTGGGATTACAGGCATGAGCCACCATGCCCAGCCAGACATTGATCTTACACAAACTTCATGAAACTAGCCTACTTTTGCTCTTATAACTCACATCCCTTACTATGCTTTATTTTCTCCTCAGATTTTTCTTCCTTCCTTGCATAACATACACATAATGGATTTTTCAAGTCTTGATTTTCTTTCTAAAACATCTTTGGTTTTTCAGATTTTATTTTAAGTCCAGGGGTACCTGTGTAGGATGTGGAAGTCTGTTACATTGGTAAATGTGTGCTAGGATGGTTTGCTGCACAGATCATCCCAATACCCAGGTATTAAACCCAGCATTTATTAGCTATTCTTCCTTTTCCCATCTCCTTCCACCCTCTAACAGGTTCTAGTGTGTGTTTTTCCCCTCAATGTGTCCATGTGTTCTTATCATTCAGCTCCCAATTATATGTGAGAACACACAGTATTTGGTTTTCTGTTTCTGTGCTAGTTTGCTGAGGATGATGGCTTCCAGCTTCATCCATGTCTCTGCAAAGGACATGATCTCATTCCTTTATATGGCTGCATGGTATTCCATGGTGTATATGTACCACATTTTCTTTATGCAGTTTATCATTGATGGGCATTTGGGTCGGTTCCATGTCATTGCTATTGTAAGTAGTGCTGCAATAAACATACAGTGTACATGTATCTTAATAACAGAATAATTTATAGTCCTTTGGGTATATACCCAGTATTGGGATTGCTGGGTTGGATGATATTTCTGCCTCTAGGTGTTTGAGGAATTGCCACACTGTCTTCCACAATGGTTAAACTAATTTACACTCCCACCAAAAGTATAAAAGAATCCCTTTTTCTCTACAACCTTGCCAGCATCTCTTGTTTTTTGACTTTTTAATAATAGTCACTTTGACTGGAGTGAAAGGGATCTAATTAAACTAAAGAGCTTCTGTACAGCCAAAGAAACTATCAACAGAGTAAACAGACAACCTACAGAATGGGAGAAAATTTTTGCTATCTATCCGTCTGACAAAGGTCTAATATCCAGTATCTATAAGGAACATACACAAATTCACAAGAAAAAAACAATCCCACTAAAAAGTGGGCAAAGGATATAAATAGACAGTCTCAGAAGAAGAAATAACATGCTGCCAACAAACATACGGAAAAAAAGCTCAACATCACTGATCATTAGTGAAATGCAAATCTTCAACATCTTAGTATTTAGGTACTCTATGGCAATGATTATCTTCAGTTCTAAATTTGCTATTCCTGCTGGACATTCTTGTAAAAGTCATCTGGACTTTAAATCTAACATTCCCAAAATAACTTTCATTGTCTCTCCCACTACCAAATTTAAAAGCAAAAGCTCCCACAGATATTAACATTTCTGTCAATGGTATTGCTGGTCACCTAGTTATCCAGGCTGGAAATCAGACCTCGATTCTACAAACCTCTCACTATGAAAGTATTCTAACTCTAACTTGTCAAATTAATGTTCTAACTCTAAACTGTCACTTGAATTCATTTCCTTCTTCCGATTTTTTCTGCAAATTCATTTTTTTCACCTTAACTTGGACTATTGAATAGACCCTTAACCAATCTCCCTACTTCTAATCTGTCACTTTGCCAGTCCATCCATCACATCACTTCTACACCAACCATCTGATCCATCCTTCTGCTTGGGAAAACCAAACAAGAAAAAAAATGCTTCCTGCTACCTGGACAACAAAGCTCCAAATTTCTAACCTCACTTTATTGATCTACCCTTTCTCTCATCTTCACCTATTCCTTCTTTCTCTGTTTTTTTTTCTCCGTATCTGGTACTATTTGTATGCATATAATCTGTTTCTACCCATAAAAATTACCCCATATTTTCTTTCTGTTTTTCTTTTTTTTTTTCCTCCCAACTCCAAAAATACATTTAATATATTGTCCCCGGATAGAGGACGTATCAGATATTAAACTGATAAGAACAGATACTACACTTGATCTTAGCCAAAAGGTCAAGAAGCGATGTAACTTGCAATTCCCTACCTTACACCTTTGCTATGTTTTTCTGCCAGAAATAGCAGAGTAGGGGTAGACCGGACCACTTTCTTTTCTGTGTCTGGTGGCCTGTTTGCCACCTAAATACATAAAACTCAGGTGAAAATGGATGACCCGGTACTGAAAATACAACCTCAAGGGAAGGCTCTATCTTTGAAGCTCCTGACAATAACATTGTCATAGGTAAGTCTGCCTCACACGGACATGTTTCAAGTAACCACTCTTTGATACCTTCTTGTCCTATTCAGTCTGAACTCAAATTCTAACACATCCATTTAACTTTCTTTTATTCTCTAAATTGAAAGAAATTCTCCAAGCACTTCTATAGCATTTTATTAACTTCTCTAAGGAGCTATTTTCCATTATAGAATTATATTGTTTTATGTACCTACCGTACCATTCATTTCTAGTTTATAAACAAGATGAGGAGAATATAAAATGCATTTCTGTGTACTCCATATAACCTAACATAGGCATTCAAATATATGAACTATTTGCATTTGCTTAACTAAACTGTTTATAGTAGTAGGAGTCAAACTAGACTCTCTCCATTTTTAATCTAGTCTATTTCATTTGGTTTTTGTTCTGACATTATAAACCAGTAATTATTTATATTTTCATTTCACAAAGACATCGCATTATGTCTATTATTTGACCTGTTCTCTACTGATCAAATTTATTGTTTTAAAATTATTTTATACTTCCTTTATATTACATCTTTAAGGAGAAATGTATATGCCTACATTCATATCACATACATATTCATATCCACACACTTAAATAAACATGTATATCTCTATATATGTCTGTGTTCTGACTGCAGGACTTCAAGAGATGATACATTTCTTTGAATCTATGACAATGACTTGTGTGTTTAACTTTTTGTGTCCTGTCAGTACCCTGCTTAATGCGGATGCATAGTCAGTAATGTCTAGTATGAATTTTGGGTAAATTATTGTATTTTTTGAAAACTCAAAATATGGAGCACTGGTAAGTCTTGTATATGTGAACATGAATTATAGCAATTTTTAATATCTGTATGTGGGAACTAAAAGTGGGATTGCTTTTCACTTCTGAATTACATGTGATCTCCAAGTCACACATAAAGCAGGAAAAAATATATAAATAACTTTTGGGAGAGGCAATTTCCGCTCCGCCCCCAAAATCATACTGAGGAATCTACACAATGCCATGCACAGCTATGAATTTACAGTTATCCTAAAGCTGGCAAACATCTGCATCTATCACATCTGGGGCAGCATCTGTTCTGTGTTGTTAGAAGAAAACAAGAAAATTGGGGTAAATGCCACAGCACAATATCAAATTCTACAAATCTAACAAATGTATTTATTTATTGTCGATCAAGTGGCCAAAAGCAGTGTGAGGCCCATACTAAGATGCTTGATAATTGCATTTCTCAACTCCCTTCAGAAAACGCCATACTCCAGGCCTGGGAATAACAAGCTTTTGCATAACAGCACTGGGGCCTATAAATAAGAAACTCATTAAGCTACCTGTAGCAGGCCTTTACCCCAGCCCTGCACTGGCTTGGGGAGCTTAATGAGGTGATAATGAGGAGAAAATGGTTTAGCTCCTTTTTGGCCTGGTTTGCGATGGGTAGCGAAATACCAGTCTTCAGTGAAACAGCCACCATAGAGTCCAATTCATCATTCAGGGTGGGTCTATACCAGAGAAATAATTTGCTTCTAGGCCCCGAAGTTATTTGGCTCTCATGTCTATGGAAACAAAGCAAGCTATTCATTCACATTTGAAGGGACTGTCCGAATAACACCAATAAAGGGTGTTAAACTAGCTGGTCATTAGCATTTGAAGGGAATGGTCAAATAACACCAACAAAGGGTGTTAAACCAATCCACATTATAGGTAGGTGGGGTGGGAGCACTGTGCAATTCTAAGTGGATTAAGGCCAGCATTATATTCTCACTATAAGCCTGACCTCCTTGCTAAGGTTTCATATTCATTGAAGGCTGGACCAAACTTTCTTGGCCAAGGTCTCCCCCTTCCTTTTCCCTCCAAAAAAAAAAAAACCCAAAAAACTAAAGCAGTGAGCTGGGGTTAACAACATAATGTTTAGATTATTAGAGAACAGATCAGATCACCAACCTGTTGGGCATCCAAGCCACAGTGCCAAATTCAGTAGGATGTTCTATGGCAGTCCCCAGGAGGGGCTAGGGGAGTAGACTGGTAATCACTTTCATTTGAATCAAGCTTTTCTCAGTTATACTAAATGATACTGCTGCTAACCCTCTCCAAGTGAAGGAAAAAACAAAAGGAAAAGGTGAAATCAGAATTTCAAGAAGAAAATACCTCAGTGATCACTCAGTCCAATATTTCGACCCAAAAGGAAATCTTTCAATAATGACCCTCAGGGAAGGACCTTCATCCTCTAGCTGAAAGCAACCTGGGAAAGTCAGAAAAGGTGTATTTCTGGGCTACAGTCAAGAATTCAGTCACTGCTGTGGGCATGACTACTATATTACTACTATTCTACCAGGAGAGGAGAGCAACATGGTGCCCATGTGCAGTACAGCCCAGGAATTCTACTTACATTATGATTATTATTGTTATTTTGAGACAGGGTCTCGCTCTGTCACCGTGGCAAGTGGCCACGATCTTGGCTCACTGCAATCTCTGCCTCCTAGGGTTCCAGCAATTCTCCTGCCTCAGCCTCCCAAGTAGCTGGGATTACATGCGCTCACCAACTTGCCCAGCTAATTTTTGTATTTTTAGTAGAGACGGGGTTTCACCATGTTGGCCAGGCTGGTCTCCAACTCCTCCCGACCTCAAGTGATCTGCCCACCTTGGCTTCCCAAAGTGCTGGGATTACAGGCATGAGCCACTACTCCCGGCCTCTACTTACATTATTTCATTCCTCAAACACTTTTGTGGGGTACACAATAAAAAGCCTCATTTTGTAGATAGGAAAATGGCAGTGAAGAGAGATTACATTGCTTATCCTGCCCAATGCAGTTAGGAAGTGCTGGAGCCAAAATTCACACCCAGAGAATACTTTCTATAGCACACAGATAGGGACCCAGAGAACCAAGAAACACAGCTGAGAAGAGATGGTGAAAGTTTAAAGGTAACTTTCAGGTAGACATTCCAAGTAAATCATGGCCTATTGGACATATGAATTTATCTTTACCCCACACCAAATCAACCACAGAGAATAAAAACCATCACAAGCTCACAAGGACAAAGACAGTGGGAGAGATAAAGACAGCAGTTGAGAAAGGTGTACATTACTTAGCAACCCAATATATTTATAAATAAAAGTTGAACTCTTATTATCCACCAGGGATGGGGGAAAGCAAAGTCAACATAAAGCAAGTCAGTTCATGCTGCAGAAAGTGGCAGGGGATTGCAAGTATGGAGTCGGGGGCACAACTGTAAGCTCTGAACCAAGAGGCAGAATAAAGACTGGTCCAACATCTATCTGTTCAGCTCCGGGAGCCCCTCCACAGTTCACCAGGCTAGGCAAATGTTTTCTCCCACATCCGTCACCACCCTAGCCAATTTGTTGTTGTTGGGTCAGATTGATCCATATTCTGCCGGAACCTTAAAGCTCAGCAGGTCTGAAAACTTCATTTCCCCTTTAAATGTTATCTTCCCCTGAACTTACTCATTTTGGTGAATTTTACTGAATTCTCCCAATCATCCAAGCATGAAGTCTTCTTCAGTTTTAAATGCTTTTATTATTCAATATGTTTAATACAGATATGAGAATATGTGTATGTTTTGAGGATCTAGACTATAAACCACAGGTTTGTATTTGCTGCAACATTTTTTTCCTGCTCCATCTTTTGCTTATATTAAATATATATATATATATAATATATATATACACACACATACGCATTTAAAAAATGTACTCTATTTTTTATTTTGAGACAGAATCTCACTGTTGTCCATGCTGGAGTGCAGTGGCGTGATCTTGGCTCACCACAACCTTGGCCTCCTAGGCTCAAATGATCCTCCCACCTCCGCCTCCAAAGAGCTGGGACTACAGGCATGTACCATCACACCTGGCTAATTTCTTTATAATATTTCTTTTTGTAGAGATAGGGGTTTCACCATGTTGCCCAGGTAGTCTTAAACTCCTGGGCTCAAGCAATCTGCCTGCCTCAGTCTCCCAAAGTGCTAGGATTTACAGAACAATTGAGACGAGAGTGCAGACATTTTCACATATTCTGCAGCTTCCCCTACATTAACATCTTTTTTTTGTAATGTGGTACATTTGTTACAATTGAACTAATTTTGACACATTATTATTAAATAATGTCTATATTTTGTTTAAATTTCCTTGATATTAGTCTAATGTTCTTTTTTTTGTTTTCAAGGATCCCATCTAAGCTGCCATATTACGTACAATCCTCGTGTCTTCTTAGGCTCCTCTTGGCAGTGACATTTTTTCAAATTTCCTTGTTTTTGATGACCTTGGCAGGTTTTGTTTGTTTGTATTGGACAGTCTTGCACCAGTAAGCTGTGATTACAATACTGCAATCCAGCCTCAACCTTGTAGGCTCAAGTCATCCTCCCATCTCAGCCTCCCAAGTAGCTAGGACCAGAGGCATGTGCCACCACACCCAGCTAATTTTTTTTTTTTATGTAGTTTAGTAGAGATAAGGTTTCATTATGTTGCCCAGGCTGGTCTCAAACTCCTTTGCTCAAGCAATCCTCCTGCCTCTTCCTCCCAAAGTACTGGGATTATAGGCATGAACCACCATGCCTGGCCAACCTTGGCAGTTTTGTGTACTGGTCATGTATTTTGTACAAAGCTCCTCTATTGTACTTTGTCTAAGGTTTTTCTCATGATCAGATATGGGTTATGGCCTTTAGCAATCTAAAACATAAATTTTCTATCAGGTTTTTAAAAAATTTGTAGTAGCTGTTTTGATATTCTGCTATTAATCCTTGCTGATTACATATTCTTCAAGTTTGTTGTCTCTTTTGCCTCTTCATACTTTAATAAACATTTAAAATTGTATGATTATATGATTTTATAATTTTAAATTTATTAAAATACAAAGAGGTAAAAGAGACAACAAAGATTTCTTGCCAAAGAAAATCTTTCCAATTCTGAGTTTAAAAATAGTCTCCTAAACTGTAATCTAAAAGTTTTAAAATTTTGACTTACACATTTAATTCTAATCTATTTAAGTTTATTTTCTTGTACAATGTAAGGTTCTAAGTGATTTTTCTACATGAATTAACAATTGTTGCAGCAGCATTTAACCTGTATCATGACATTTTCCACAGACTATACACCACCTTTGTCACACATCAAATTTCCAGAGATGCCTATAACCATTTCTCATTTTTCTTTTCTGTTCTACTGATGTCTTGGTCTTTCCCTGCATGGGTACCATACTGTCTTAAACCACAGCTGCATGATGAATTTTAATATCTGGCAGAGTAACTCCCCATCTTATTATTCTTTAAGAGTAGACTGATTTTTCTTATGCCTTATCTCTTTTCTATATATTTCAGAGTTTGTTTGTCAAGTTCCTTTAATAATTTCCATTGGGATTTTGATCAAAATTGCACTGAAACTTTTCAGTGATTCTGGGTGGTTTTTTAAATCCATGCATATAGTATTGCTCATTGAGATTTTCTTTGTTGTCTTTCTGTGTATAATTTTTCATAAAAGTCTTGCATGTTTTCCTTAGATTTTTTGGAATCACCAATTTGTTGTTATTGTTCATTGTTACTTTATTTTGTCAATCATTTATTGCTCTTGTTTACAAATATAATGGGTTTTGTATAATTTTATATGTCTAGCAACTTTACTTATTGATCTAATTTTCCAAATATTGCTCCATACCATTCTTTCTGATTGTCTATATTGAGAAATATTTTATCAACAAATATAGGTTATGTTTCTTCCTTTCCAAACCATATAAATTTTTTGCTTCTTTTATTGTAGGGGCTAGAAACTTTAGAAGACTGTTGGCAACAATTAGTTTTAGTGTACAGCTCTCCTAATATTAAAAGTTATCATTCTAATGTTTAACCATTAAGAATGTTGTTTACTGTAGGTGTTTGGGTAGATACTTAAAAAAAAACCAACTTTCATTTTAGGTTCAGGAGTACACACGCAGATTTGTTCTATAGGTAAATTCATGTCACAGGACTTTGTTTTACAGATTTCATCACCAGCTACTAAGCCTAGTACCCATTAGTTATTTTTCCACTCTTCTCCCTCCTCCCATCCTCCACCGTCAACTAAACCCCAGTGTCTGTTGTTCCACTCTTTGTGTCTATGTGTTCTCATCGTTTAGCTTCCACTTATAAGTGAGAACATGTGGTATTTGGTTTTCTATTCCTGCATTAGGTTGCTAAGGATAATGGCCCTCAGTTCCATCCATGTTCCAGCATAGGACATAATCTCATTCTCTTTTATGGCTGCATAGTATTCCATGGTATATATTCACCACATTTTCTTTATCCAGTCTACCATTGATGTGCATTTAGGTTCAGTCGATGTCTTTGCTGTTGTGAATACTGCTACAATGAATATATATGTGCATGTGACTTTATGGTAGGACGATTAATTTTCCATTGGGTATATATCCGGTAATGGGATTTCTGGGTCTAGTGGTAGTTCTTTTTTTAGCTCTTTGAGGAATTGCCTCACTGTTTTCCAAAATGTTTGAACTAATTTACACTCCCACCAATAGCATATAAATGTTCCCTTTGTCTGCAACCTTACCAGCATCTGTTATTTTTTGACTTTGATAATAGCTATTCTGATGGGTGTGAGATGGTATGTCATTGTGGCTTTGATCTAAATTTTTCTCTAATGATCAAGAATATTGAGCTTTTATTTTTTTCATATGCTTGTTGGCTGGATGTATGTCTTCTTTTGAAAAGTTTCCGTTCATTTTTTGAAAATGAGCGGAAACTTTGTCCGCTTTTTAATGGTTTTTTTTCTTATAAATTTGTCTACGTTCCTTACAAATGCTGGCTATTAGACCTTTGTCAGATGGATTGTTTGCAAATATTTCCTCCCATTTTGTAGGCTGTTTATTCTGTTGATATCCTTTCTTTTCCTATGCAGAAGCTTTTTAGTTTAATTAGATTCCATTTGTCAGTTTTTGTTTCTGTTGCAATTGCCTTTGGTGTCTTCATTATGAAATCTTTGCCCATTTCTCTGTTCAAAATGATATTGCCTAGGTTGTCTTCCAGGGTTTTTATAGTTTTGGGTTTTGCACTTAAGTCTTTAATTCATCTTGAGTTGATTTTTGTATATGGTGTAAGGAAGGGGTCTAGTAACAATCTTCAGCATATGCTAGTCAGTTATCTCAGCACTATTTATTGAATAGGGAGTCCTTTCCTCCTTGCTTGTTTTTTGTCGGCCTTGTCAAACATCAGATGGTTGTATGCGTGTGACCTTATTTCTGGGGTCTCTAGTCTGTTCCATTGGTTTATACCAGTATTGGGTAGATATTCTTTATCAGTTAAAGAATATTCCCTTCAAGACCTAGTATGCTATAAGAGTTTTTGTGTGTGTTTGTTTTATACAAATATATTAGTGGGTATTCAGTTTTATCAAATATTTTTTTCTTATCTATTGAGAAAAGTTTTCTCCTTTAATCTGCAGATTTGGTGAATCACAGTTATGATTCCTGGCATTAAATCATCCTTGAACATTCCTGTACTAAAAGTAAGTTGTATTTGTTTTACTTTTTTCTAACATTGGATATGTTTTGAAAGATTTTGCATATAAAATCATGAATGAAAGGGACTCGGATGATTTTTTTTTTAACCTTACATACCTCTTTACTGGTTTTGATTTCAGAGTTATACTAGTTTCATAGTATCACTTGTAATGCCCCCTATTTTTATGTCCTCTGGCAGAATTTATGTAAGATTGAAATGGTATGCTTTTTGAAAGGTTTTAGACTTGGCTGGTAATACCATCTGGTCCTAGTTTTCAAATACTTTAATACATATACAAAATATGTATTTTCAATGCCTTTTCAAGTCATTTATAATAAGTAACATTTTTCTAGAAATGTGTCTATTGCTTTAGGTTATCTGTAATATTTAAGTATTCATTTTTCCTTTTCTAATTTCTTATTGATGCTTATGTTAATATTTTTAAAAATTTTCTAATATAGTGTGAGGCTGTAAGTATCCCTTAAATGTGTCATTTTTGCAGCATTGAACAAATTTATTTTATAGTATCTTAAATATCATTCAGTTGTAAGTTGTTTTTTCTCCAAATTCCATTGTTTTCTTATCTATACCATGTTATTTTAAACTGTATTTTTTAGTTTCCAAAGTATTTTTAAAAATTTTTGTTATTAACTTATCCCCAAATTGGATTGCCATTAAAAAAAAGTATGGGCCACTTTGGGAGGCTGAGGCGGGCAGATCATGAGGTCAGGAGATCAAAACCATCCTGGCCAAGATGGTGAAACCACATGCCTACTAAGAATACAAAAATTAGCTGGGTGTGGTGGCACATGCCTGTAATCCCAGCTATTCAGGAGGCCGAGACAGGAGAATCACTTGAACCCAGTAAGCGGAAATTGCAGTGAGCTGAGATCATACCACTGCACTCCACCTTGGAGACAGAGCAAGACTCCATCTCAAAAAAAAAAAAAAAAAGGCATGGGTGTCTAAGGCATAGTTTTCCTATCCCAGGACTAGCATTCACATTTGCCCCAAGGGCAGCATTTTTTTTCCTATTTACTTACATCTGGCAACTCTTACTCTGCTTACAGCTCACTGTTCCTTTTTATTTATGTACGTGTTTATTACTTCTAGGAAAATTTCCCTTTCTTGCATGTGATTTCGGCAATGAAGCATATTTGTGCTAGTATATCCAGGATCTAGATGTTTTCTAGCAGTGAGGCTCTTCCTTATATCTCCTTGATAGCTAGTGAATTCTAACAGGGTTCTCCAACTACATTTAGAAATTTATTCAAGTCAAATGAAAATACAGGGCATTCAAAAGTTTGAAATGTTGCACAATATTTTCACCTATTCAGGCTATTCTACTCTGTTTTGTTCCCCAACTGCACACTAAGAAAGGATTGAAAAATACATAGCATTCATCTAGGAAAGTTTTCTTAGCTAACTTTGCTTAATTTCAGGCTTACACATCTCTAGTGCAGATAATTATGTATATTGCTTTAAAAGGTCTTCCTTTTCAGCTCTTACATAAAGACAAATAAATAGAATAGATGGTGTTGTCAGATTTTCTTGGCTATATAAAGAGGTGATTGGAATAGAAGAGGTCTAAGATATCTTTCAGTTCTAAGAAAATATAATTGTGTCTAAAAGCAAGAAAATAGTGTTTCCCATGAGTTACCTGCCAGGGAATAATTGAGAGTTAAGTAAACATTGCATGTTTCCTGCTAATGGAGTATCAAACTTCTAAAAGTATTTTTTTTTAACTGTTTAGTTCTTTTTTTTTTTTTTTTCAAAAGGAGAGAGAGGGGAAGTTATTTATTTATTTATTTTTAAGACAAAGAAAGAAGTAGAATAAAAGAGAAAAAAGGAATAAAGAGAAAGAGGGAGAGAGAACGAGAATCTTGCTCTATTGCTCAGGATTTCATTTAAATCTGTGAAATGCTTATGCAATTACTAAAAAGTGATTTATTTCCTATTATGTGATCACTTTTAGAATAGGTATGATATAATATTGAAAAAAATATATGTTTTGTGAATATGG
>PVKP010009087.1:0-69861 GCA_004027715.1 Plecturocebus donacophilus
GCAGAGACGCCCACCAGCCCTGATCCGCCTCTGCAGAGACGCCCACCAGGCCCCGATCCCTACGCACTCCCAGCAGTTTCTGTTCTCGTGTCTTTTCCCCCAGCTCCATTGGGGCAGGTGCGGCCTGCTTGCCTGATGTCCATCTTTTAGTTTAACACAGAGGCTTTGTTGCAGACTGGCTAACGCATGGTAAACACGTGCAGTTCAATACACTTGCCAGATTACAACTTGCTCCACGTTGGTGTGTGTGTGTATAATTTTTTTTCAAATACTGACCCACTTGCGCTTACTGAATTTCTAGTTTGGCTTGAGTTTTTTATAATGATATGAGGAAACCTGACTACTCATACATAAGCATTTCAGAGCACATGTGTAAGCAGTGTTACCACAGGCCATCGCCAGATCACAGCCAGAGACTTCCTCAGGCACAGGAGGACAGTTCGGCCTCCAGCAACTCCCTGCATAAGCGAGTTCTAGAAAACATTTTTATTTCTTTGTATGCATTTTAGAAACTTCCTTTCTGCAGCAGTGTATTTTACCATTTTTTATCTGCAAATGAGAAGGAGCGGGAGATGGTGATAATAATGAAGACAGCAAATGTCTAAATGACCAGCCCAGTCATTTCTAAAATTGGGTGTAAAATCTCCCAGATTCGACTGATTTTTTTTCTAAGAGGTGACTTTTTCACTGCCCTAGATTGTGTGTATGTGTATATCATCTTCACCCCTGCTTTGCCAATAGTCTCACATTTCTTTATCTCCTGATCCATACAAAGCCAATTTCCAGAGAAAACTAATACCGTAAGGATTAAAGGGAAAATGAAAGTTAGATTCCACAATATTTTACCAAATGCATAATGAGCATAAGGCAATATATATGTATAATGCCTTATGGTTTCAAGGCAATAAAATAGATCACCACATTTATGCCTCATAGCCATCCTCTGAGCAGTATCCTCACTTAGAGCAGACAAGACCGAAGCTCATGAAGAAAGCTGCCCAGTTACGTCGACAGCATCAGGTAGAATTATCTATCATTGACAATATTCAACCATTCTGAACTGTAATTTCACACAACTCCACCTGGTAAGGGGTAGCTAGGACCCTTGTCCAGAGATTTTCCTCTCATACCTCCTCCACGCTTGGATTGTTACTATATGTTGTTTTTTTAATGCCATAATAAAGGTAATGATTAGATCCTTGCTATGAAGCACTTACAAATAATATTTCTGGCAACTTGTAACCTGCCTCAGCCTTAAAAGGAACTTGATTACATGACCATTAGTTAAAAAGCTTTACACACTAGCCAAGGTTAACAGTGAGGAAAAAGGAGGTAAAACAAAACACTATAAAAATACTTCATAAAACAGCACAAAATTCTGAGTTTAAGTGTGATGGAAACAAATTTCGTGACTCACTCTCTCATAGGAATAACAAAATAATGGAATTTAAGCCCTTAGACCTGTAAGTGTAATGTTTGTTTTGTGCAAGAAAAAAAGGTAGTTACTGAGTTTCTAAAAATTGGGTTTACTAATTCTTTTTACATGAGTCATTCACTATCTGCCATTTACAACTTTAGTAGCTTTTTAAAAAGTTATTTTTACTTAAATTCCTAAGATATTTCATTGTCCTATGACTATATTACGATAGGCTTTGTTCATCATTCATATATCAACTTGGAAAATAGGAACACATACATACACACACTGGAAAAGGTGCTTAAAATTTGTAAATGAGAAACATAAATCTGGTAATCCACACAAAGCCTACCACCAACACAGCCTAGGCTACTGTGATGATGGTTAAATTTCAACTCAAATTATATCACCACCATTCCTCAAAGTCAGAAACAGTATCTTTTTATAGACACCTCAAAGTCATGGTTTTAAGTACTATAAAATGCTAATTATAATAGACTATATTAGTTCACATGAAGAAATAAGAGAACATTTATGACTTAATTATTAATTTAGTTAATTATTAGACAAAGGAGATAAAATTCAATGGGATCCTAAGATAATTGTTAAAACCACTTTGCTAATTTTGAACATGAAAGACAAAGTTAGGAAATAGCTATTCTAGCCCCACTCCCATTTTGCAGATTTGATAACTGACCACTGGAATGCAGATCAAAAGGATTTTTTCCAGTTCAAAAGTTTACCACATTCTTTGAACTAAATTCTTATCTTCCAGCTTCCGGCATTATCAGCCTCTACCATCATCAGAACATACACCAACTGAATAGATAAAAGCACAACTGGATGGTTGTGACTCACTTTCGCACTTTTTCTTCCTTCTTCCCCTAAAAATACAGCGAGAAAGAAACTTGGAGGAAGTCTTCTGTATCTCACAGTATTGCAGCGAGAGGTCTAAAACTTCCTGTTATAAAATATGTAAGAGTGGTAGATGAAATATTAACACCACTTTTATGAATGAATGATTAAACTTGGAAAAAAATAAGGAAAATTAAAAAAAAATTTTTTAAGTCTTTTAAGATCAGAAACAAAGTTTAAAGCAAGAATCCTGGGAGGTAAAAAATTGTATTTAAGCCAACGATGGACCTGGGTGTATATACCAATTTCAGGTGATCTTGAATTTTGGTTTTATGTCTGTACAAGTTCTGAGATCCCTGCATGAAACCCAAGAAAGCTATAGCATTAATGACAGGGTGAGACAGGTAATGAATAGAACACCACTTGGTAAAGCTAGACATCAGTATACCTATATCATCCCACCTTAGTCCCAGTGGAGAGGAAAGAAAGAATATCTCCCTCAAAGTATACAGCCAGAGAATTTAGATGGGTCGGAGAATTTATGTGGGCTTAGAGCCTGAAGTATTATTAATATTGAATCCCCAAAGACCACAGGTAATTTCATTTTTGATTGAACAATACACACATACAGAAAGGGGGACAAAATATTAGTGAACAAGTTGATGAATTTTCACAAACTGAACACGCCAATATCAAGAAACAAGCATGAGCAACACCAACACACTGAAGCCCTTTGGGTAGCGCCTTCTAAGCACTCTACCCCTCAAAGGCGAACCACTATCCTGACTTTGCACAGCAAAGGTTATTTTTGCTAGTTTAAGAACTTGAGCTCAATGAAGTCATGCAGTGTTTACTCTCTTGCATCTGGCTTCTTTCTCAATATTACATTCGTTTAATTCATCCAGATTGCTGTGTGTAGTAGCTCATTCATTCTCATTGCCGTACAGTTTTCTACTGAGTAAGTATACCATAATTTCTTTGACTGCTCTCCTGTTGCTGGGTTTTGGCTAGCTCCCAGTGCAGGGCTATTGTGATCTCGGCAGCTGTGACTTTGGTAAATGCATGTGTGCCTATCTATCTCTTCCACTTTCAAGAAAGCTGCTGAGTCATAGGAGGTGCACATGCAGCTTTGCTGGTTGGTTCTCATCGGTCTCATTTTACCGGTTCTGGTAATCAGTTGGATATTTTAAATTTAAACAGTAATCCTGCTTGATGGTGCATTCAGATATCTGGCAGAAGCAAATCAAATACTCCCTGGAGAAACATGCTCTCGACTCAAGCAAATAGCCAGAAGAAATCTTGTGTAACTATTTTTATATCAAAGTATCTTATAAGGCAAAACGCAGATTCAGAGAAGAAGAGGATCTCTTTATTATGACAAAGCACTGGTGTGCTGGTAAATTGGTGCTTTGAAGGGTGGAGGGAAATAGCCTTGATTTGTGACACTTGCTCATTTCCATGGTGTACATACTACCACCAGGGGCAATTTCCAGCTTCTGACATTAAATCTCTAAACACAGAGTTGGGAGTAGACATGTGCAATCAGCCCTCTCAAGCCAGTGTATGCTGGCCCCACATCACAGCTGCTGGAGATGTCAATCAATCAGCACCCTATAACTTCTCTAATCTACGCAGCTAATAGTTTAGAAAAAAAAAACTACAAGAAATGGAAAATTTGCCTTTATAGTGGGAGATTTTTAATACACTACTCTGTGAAAGTAAAAACAAAATATCAGCAAATATATGGAAGATATCCAATGAACATAGATTTCTTCATCTAACAACTGAAGAATATGCATTCATTTCAGACACATTTACCAAAATTGGTCTATAAAACAAATTACAAGGAACCATTATAATATAAACTATGTTTTCTCACCACAATTCAATAAAGATAGAAACCAGTAACAAAAACAAAAATGACTAAAATTCACAAACATTTGGAAATTGAGAACTGACAGAATATCTTCTGAATGATGGCTCCCATTTCTTGAGAACAAAGTTTACTAAATTCCTCCCCTAGAATTTGGTTGCATTGATTTGTCTATAAATTTGTTACAAAGTCACTGTGTGGTATATGCTTAATACTGATCTGCCTGTAATTTCTCTATGTTCTAATGGTTCTTAATGTGGAAACTCATATTTAAAATATAAGAATATTTTTCCAAACTAAATGCAAATTAGTTTGATCTGGGAGTCTTGCATTGTTTTTAGAAATGCAAGAAAAAGCACACAGCCTTAAAGAGGTTGTTCTATCTCATCCAATTACATGAATTTCCTCCTTCACCAACCTCCCCCTTACTGAAGTTTTCCCCAAGCTGTTCACAGACATAGCTCTATTTTCTTTAATGTTCTTTATTCATTGTCTTACCACCACAGACCTTCTTAAAATATTGAACTGCAGAGTTAAGCTCTACTCAACAGAGGTGATCCCCATCATTAAACACTATAAAAATGAAATTACTATTTTCTGTAAATACATCCACCTTTGTTCATTTCAATAGTTATTCAGTCACTCCAGCCTATAAGGTCAATTAATTCCATTCATTCATTTGCTTCACGCATATTTAATGATAGAAACTATGTGTTGGCTACATCTAGCCATAAAAACACAATGGCCAGAAAGATATACAGTCTCAGCAATCCTAGAGCTTACTCTGTAGCCAAGACACCCATGATATATATTTACTCTTTGATCCCATTTTCTGACATGCAGCTGGTAAAAGTCTTAGCATCTCCAAAGTGATGTGAGGGCTGGCAGCCCCCAGGTGTCATCCGAAAAACCAAGGCATGTTTAGAGCATGGGACTTTCAGCCCCACCCCCAACCCCCAGGGAGGAGAGAGGGGCCGAAAGTAGATCACCGATGGCCGATGATGTCATCAGTCCTGCCTACTCAATGAAGTCTCCACAAAACCACCGAAAGGACACGGTTTAGGGAGCGCTCAGCTGCATAACACGGGGCTTCCTGGAGGGTAAGAGGCCCGCACAGGTTGGGGGCACGAAAGCTCTGGCCCCTTTTCCCATACCACGTTCCATGCATCCCTTCATCTGTATTCTTTGTCATATCCTTTATAGTAACCAGCAAATATAAGTATTTCCCTGCGTTCTGTGAGCTGCCGAGGAGCTGAACCTGAGGAGGGGGTCGTGGGAGCTCTAATTTATAGTGGGAGTTGGGGGGGAGGTCAGAAGTACAGGTAAGACCACCTGGGCTTGCTGACTGGCATCTGAAGTCGGGGGTGGTCTTAAGGGCCGGAGCCTTCGCTCTGTGGGATCTGAAGCTGTCTCCAGGTGGACAGCGTGGGAACTGAGTGGAACCCGAGGACACTTAGCGGTGTCTGCTGCTTCGTGTGTGGAGAAACACTCTTACACGTCTTCTGTGTGGACGATTATTGTTGAGAGGATAGAAAAGCGCTTTGGGTTTTAGTGTGTTTTTTTTCCACACAACATTTTATACATGTGTTAAGGAAATACTCGACTCAATGTAATAAATCTGTTCATAAACTGTACTTTCCGTGAAAAATTACAAAATAGAAAAATGGCACACGTATTTATTAAAGCTTGCCCAAATCTATATTTACCAAAAATGAACAAATTGCCTTTGTGTAGGAATAACTGATAGCTTTTTGCTTTCATAATATATACTCACATTGAATAGAGCTAGAAATCTTTACTGGCTCAGTGCCAGTGGAGAAAAGGGGCCCTTTAAGGAACATACAGCAGGCTTTTGAAATATGATCAACGCACTTTATAACTAAAGATGAAGTGCCTGGAGAAACAGATGACTGATTTTACTCAAAAATGTATTGTGCCCTTGTGGCAGTTGTTACATGGTGATACGATCTTCCCTAGAGAGAACTATGAGGGCTTTTCCCCCACCCAGAGACAAAAATCAATTTGCACGTACTGGTTATTCAACTGTGACTTATTTGGATAGCATAATTCCCAAGGTATTCAACTCACAAATGGGCCCACTTGTTGGATTTGCTGATTGGAGCCAGTCTTTAAAAAGTTGAAGAGGGAAATCCTCTTGGGGTGAGTGCAAAAGGAAGAGAGACAAAGTCTAATCCTTCATGGCACGCTGGCTGCCTGCCAACCACTGCAGAGGAATTCAGAGGCACAGCCTGGAACACAGCCCGTCGGGAAACCGCCTGATGACACAGGGCATCTCACGGGGTTGCTGCTGTCCCTCCACCCACTGCTCCCATGAAGCGGAGGTGGCAAGAACACATTTCCATTGTGACTTCAAGACACCCTGCTCTAGACACCAGGAAAAGGGAGAGATGAAAAACGGTTTGTCTTTGCCACAGCAATATAAGCAAATGATTTATCTCAATTATTTTTAGATTGCAATATGTTGCCTCATATGTCAAATGTACATTAAAGAGCAATTAGCTTAAATGTCAGCATTAAACGATTCACTACTTAGCATTTCAAAAACAGGAGCAAAAATAATGAAAGCAAGTGTCAGTGTATCCCAACCTGAAAAGTTGCAATAGCTATAGACTTTTCCGCTTTGAATTTGGGATAAGCCTGTCTCAAATCCCATTTAGAAGTAGTAACGATTAATACAAAACATGTACACCGACCCAGCCACCCACAGACACACACACACAGTCACTGTTATAGTCACAGTCATCAATGAACTAAGACCCACAGTCCAAATCTTGCCTACCACCTGTTTTTACTGTATAAAGTTTTATTGGAACATAGCCACTTCCATTCATTTACACACTGCAAGTGCTTTCAGGCTATATGACAGAGTTGAAGAGTTGCAACAGAGACCATATGGCCTGCACAGCTTAAAATATTTGCCATCTGGCCCTTTGCAGAAAAGGTGGTTTATAAAGTGTGTATCACCCACAAGGTGAATCCTTCGCAGGATGCCCACGTGCTGCCAGAGAGAGAATTACTGAAATCCGTAAAGCCCGTCAATTGCGTATTCAGCAGAATAAGATTCAATGTATTCAGCAGAATAAGACTCAACCACCCAAGTCCAGAGGAAAAACGTGAGAAGGTTAGAGGAAACTGCGCCAAGCCCTCACACAGAGGCAGAAATAGTTCCCATGTCTGTGAGCCACATCAGAAAACATCATATATCCGAGGCATGGGGTTGATTACTCTCAGAAAAGTGTTGCACCAGTAGGGGGAGGATTTTTTTAAAATTCACTAAATAGAATTAAAAACAGGCTAGGCATTGCAGAAGAAAAGATTCATGAACTTAAAGACAGCGAAGCACAAACTCCTGAAAATAAAACTCAAAAAAAAAAAAAAATGAGTAAGTGAGAAAACATTAAAGAACTGTGGGACAATATCAAAGGGCCTGATATACGTTTCCTTTAGTCCTTGAAGGAGAGGAGAGAGAAGGGGAAACAAAAAAAAAAAAGAAAAAAGGAAGAATTAATGGCCAAAATATTTCCAAATTTGATTGAGTTATAGGCAGATTTGAGAAGCTCAGCAAACATCAATTTCTAGAAACTTGGAGAAAACTATACCAAAATCATCTGCTCTCACCATTTCTGTTTGACATTGTACTGTAGGTTCTAGCCTGTGCGATAATGAAAAAAAAAATGATTATTTTTTCAATTCAACAAAGGAAACAAAGAAGTAAAACTGTCTTTATTCACAGATGACAAAACTGTCTACATGGAAATTCAATGGAACCTACAAAAAAGCTACTGGAACTAATAAATGATGACAGTAAGGTTGCATGATCAACTGTATTTCTATATACTCATGATGAATAATTGGAAACTGAAATTTAACAAACAATACTACTAACAGTAGCCTCAAAAATTATGAAATACTGTGGGATAAATATCTGTGTACTGCAAACCACAAAATACTACTGAAAGAAATTAAAGAAATAAAAGGAGAGATGTGCTGCTTTATGGGTCAAAGGACTCAATACTATTAAGATTTGAATTCTCTCCAAATAAAACTATAGATTCAACATCTGAGAAAAAAATTCCGGTAGACTCTTTTGTAGAAATTTACAAGATGAAGCAAAAGTTTACATACAAATTCAAAGCACCCAGAGCAATCAAAACAACTCTGAAAATGAAGAGCAAACTTGGAAGATTTACACGACCTATTTTCAAAAATTCTTAGAAGTTACATTACCAAGGCAGTCTGCTATGGCATCAAGATAGACAAATAGATCAATGAAACACAACAGGATGCAAAAACAGACCCCTATGTAGACAACTAATTTTTGAGAAAGGTGCAAAGGCAATTGAGTGGAGAAAGAATGGTCTTTTGAAATAAATGAGGCTGGAACAACTGGGATATTTACATTCATCAAAAGAAATTTAAATCAATACATTACACCACATAAAAAAGTTTGCTCAAAATGGATCATAGACCTAAACGTAAAGCCTGAAACTATAAAACTTCTGAAAAAAACATAGAAGAAAATCTTTGTGACCTTCGACTAAGCAAAAATTTCTTAGACACAACACTCACAGTAAAAACCACAAATTGATTAATGTGGCCATATAAAAATTAAAAACTTTTACTCTTTGAATGATACCAGTAAGAAAATAAAAAGACAAGCTGTAAGCTAGAAGAAAATACTTGCAAAGTATATAACTGATAAAGGACTTGTATCCAGAATGTATAAAGAATTCTCAAAAACAATAAGAAAGCAAACAATAAAAAAATGGGCCAAAAGTTTCAACAGACATTTTACCGAAGAAGATACACAAATGACAAATGAGCGCATGAATAAAAACTCAATATTATTAGTAATTAGCCAAGTACAATTAACCACAGTGAGACACTGCTATACACACACTGAAATAGAGAAAATTTAAAATACTGACCATACCAAATGACAACGAACATGCAGAAAGACTGAAACTCATACGTGACTGCTGGAAATGCAAAATGTACAACTACTCTGGAAAACATGTTTACAGTTTCTTAAAAAGTTAAACATATGTATGCTATAAGATCCAGCCATCCTATCCTAGATATTTACCCAAGAGGAAAAAAGCGTTATGTTCATACAAAGACTTGTACATAGCACCTTTATTCATAGCACCTTTACTTTTATTTCTTTTTTATTTTTATTTTTTAAGAGTCAAGGTTTCGCTCTGTTGCCCAGGCTGGAGGGCAGCAGTGCAATCATAGTTTACTACAGCCTTGAACTCCTAGGCTTAAGTGATCCTTCTGCCTCAGCCCCCAAATAGCTAGGACTACAGGCACACACCACCATGTCCAGCTAATGTTTAATACCCTGAAAAATGATAACAAAGCAAATATCCATGTATGGACCAATGGATTAAGAGTCAGGATGGGGAGGAGAGTGACTACAAAGAGACCACACTTTTTACATGGGAATAGATATGGTCATGAGTGTTTTGAGTCTATATGTTTATAGATATATATACACATGTATATATGTATGTCATATATGCATGTCTATGTGTATATCATGATATATCAAATAATGGACATGGTCATGAGTGTTTTGAGTCTATGTACATACATACACATGTGTATATGTATGTCATATATGCGTGTCTATATGTATATCATGATGTATCAAATAATGGTTATGGTCATGAGTGTTTTGAGTCTATATGTACATAGATATATATATATACGTGTATATGTATGTCATATATGCATGTCTATATGTATATCATAATGTATCAAATAGTACACTTTAAATATGTACAATTTAGTATAATATGTGCACTTATAGCAAGTATACCTTAATAAAGCTGCTCTAAAACTAATATATGAAGATCTACAACACAAAAATGAATTTTACTTGGAGCTGAGCCAATTGTAATTTTTTTTTTTTTGAGGCAGAGTCTCACTCTGTCACCGAGGCTGGAGTGCAGTGGCCTGATCTCAGCTCCCTGCAACCTCCCCCTCCTGGGTTCAAGTGATTCTCCTGCCTCAGCCTCCCGAGTAGCTCGGGTTACAGGTGTGCACCACCACATCTGGCTAATTTTTGTATTTTTAGCAGAGACAGGGTTTCACCATGTTAGCCAGTTGGTCTCAGATTTCTTACCTCAAGTAATCTGCCTGCTTCAGCCTCCCAAAATGCTGGGATTACAGGTGTGAGCCACTGTGCCTAGGCAAATTAATATTTATTGCACTTGTTGCTTTCCAGGCAGTTTTACAGGCCTTATCATCATAACACATCAGATGAGATAGATACTACTGTCTTCATCTGACAGAGAAGAAACAAGGTTCAGAGTGGTTTAGTAACTTCCTTAGTATCACACAGCTGTGTATAGCAGTTTGATTTTGAACTCAGAAGTCCAAGCATACTCTCTCAATACACTTTGCCTCACCAACAACCTCCCTTTAATAAAAATTTGGTTTTTTCTTTCCTGTAGAGATAGGAGTCTCACCGTGTTACTCAGGCTGGTCTTGAACTCCTGGCCTCAAGCGATCCACCTCAGCCAGCCTCCCAAAGTGCTGGTATTATAGGTATGAGCCACTGTGCCTAGCTGAAAACTATTAATAAATACATTAACTTACTATACATCCTAAAATGTACTAGACTCTCAACTGATAGAAGACAAGTTTAAATTCCAACACTTATAATGCAAACCTACCTCTTAGAAACATTTATTATGATATAGAGGTCCTGCATGTAGTAAAATGTTAGAAATTTGCTAATTACAACTATTTAGAAAAGAGTTTTCTTAAGAGGCAATACGTTTGTTTTCTTCTCCTAAACGATAGTAAATATTAAAACACAAGTGAACATCCGTATGCAAAAAAAGTTGAATTCTCACCTCATGTCATATACAACAATTAGCTCAAAATGCACAAAACGGAAACGTAAGAGCTAAAACTATAAAATGCTTACCCTAAGGGTAAATCTTCATGACCTTAGATTTAGTAATGGATTCTTAGATATGACACCGACTTAAGCCTACTTTATAGAACTATTTATCACAATCTAAAGATCCTACTTGTAGGCTGGACACCGTGGCTCATGCCTGTAATTTCCACACTTTGTGAGGCCAAGACAGGCAGATCACTTGAGGTCAGGAGTTTGAGACGAGCCTGACCAACATGGCAAAACCTGGTCTCTACAAAAATACAAACATGGTGAGACCCCCGTCTCTACAAAAAACATACAAAAATTAGCCAGTCATGGTGGCACATGCCTGTAGTCCCAGCTACTCAGGAGGCTGAGGCAGGAGAATCGCTTGACCCCAGGAGGCAGAAGTTGTAGTGAGCTGAGATCGCACCACTGCACTCCAGCCTGAAAAAAAAATAAAAATTTCCTACTTGTAGCAAGACATTAGAATGAAATTTTCCAACATTTACTTCTATTTAGAAACAGAATGACTGTCTCAGGAGGCTATACATGAATGTAAGATATGTTTCCCATAAGAAATTGGTAAACGATTCAGAATTTTACACTATATTCCACCACGTTTGGTTTGCTGGAGGATCCGACCAGTCCTAGAGGACTGATACCGCCTCTTTCTACTTCTCCTTTCTCCCTTCCAATCGGCCACATCAGTTGTAGGAAAACAAACTACCGGAATTTTCAGCCAAGTGAGTAGTTGCTTCCAAACTGTCTCAAGTTTGCAAACCACCCTACGTGTTGGCACGCTATTTTAAAGAAAGGACATTTTAAAAAATGAATTAGCTTTGCCATATTGTCTAGCCTTATGGATCTCCAAACATGTCATTAGCTGAGGATTCTACAAAGGAACAAGAAGTGTTTTGTTTCTCTATTTCACAAAGAAAGAGAAAACAAAAACAAAAGCTTTAACTTCCACTCTCTACCGTTTCTTATTTAAGTATATACAAAATCAAAGACAGCTTACTTTGCATTCAATTCTATTATCACAATCTCTGTCCAGGTTTCAACAATATTTTACACGCATTATCACAGCCCTCTGGAATGCGAGGCTTCTGAGGTCTGACGGAACCTGTACAGAGGTCTAAACCCTAGAAAACATGCTATAAGGATGTCTCGCCAATTCACAGGTTAAATAAATTAAAGATGTCTAACGGGATCATCAACTTCTTGAACTTTTGGTTTGTTCTAAAGCTTTGTCTTTTAATCTTGACGATCTTACTGGACATAGCTATTTGTGGCTTAATCGTGTTGAGGTCTACTGCTGTAACCTCAGTGTCACTTAAAATACCACATTAGTAATAATAAATGCCAGATGCATTTATTAAACAAACATGTGAGTGCACAAACAAGTTAGTATGTTTCATGGCACACACACAGAGACAGAGCTAGAGTTACATAGGTGTAGTTCTGGAAATACAGATGATTCCAATATAAATATAGCTACCAATACAGATGCTAAATTTACATACTCTACAGATAAAGGTCATATGTTTCTTAAATTGGAAGGAAATGTAAAGATCTCAGTGTTAACCTTTCATCAAATGTAAGAATTCCCTTTTTCAGTATTCCTAACTTTGACTTGAATGCTTCCAATGTTAGAGCTTGTATTTTTTCTTCTTCTTCTTCTTCTTCTTTTTTTTTGGAGACAGGCTCTCACTGTGTCGCCCAGGCTGCAGTGTGGTGATCTCAGCTCACTGAACCTCTGCCTCCTGGGCTCAAGTGATCTTCTCACCTCAGCCCCTCTAGTAGCTGGAAGCACAGGTACACACCACCATGCCTAGCTAATTACTGTATTTTTTGTAGAGATGGGGTCTCCCCATGTTCACCAGGCTGGTTTCAAGCTCTTTGACTCAAGCTATCCTCCTGCATCAACCTCCTAAAGTGCTGGGACTATAGGCATGAAGCCAATGCACCCAGTGAGAGTTTGTACTATTTCAAAACCACCTGTTCCTCTTTAGGACAATTAAAAGTTATAGAAAGTTAATCATTATAGTTAGGTTGAAATCTGCTTCACAGTTTCTACTCATTGGCCTTAGATCAATCAACTGAAGCTAAAATGTTTGTTCTTTTATGGGTGAAGGAAGGAAGAGGCAGCCTAGTGGAAAGAAAAGTATAGAAAAAGAGCATGTCATGCCATAAAATAATCATGTGTAAACTAACTATTAATAGGTGGTGAACTAATTTGAGAAGGTGCTTCCAGAGAATAAGGACAAGGAGGGTATGTTTCATTAAGCTGGACATGCCACTTTCCTGGCTCATGATCTCATGTATAAAAAAGAATGACAAGCCAGGCATGGTGGCATGAACTGTGGTTCCAGCTCCTCAAGAGAAAACTGAGGTGGAGGATACCTTGAGCCCGGTTCAAAGTTACAGTGAGCTCTAAGTGTACCATTACAATCCAGCCTGGTGACCAAGCAAGACCCTCAACCTCAAAAACACATAAAATAAACCGGTTTAACTTGTCAAGGGTTATAAGCTCAAACGCTTTCAAGAGGCAGAGAGGAAAATCAATGGCAAAAGATAAGAGGAAGTACTGGGGGCTGCGTCACACTGGGGAGTGCCTGCTCTCCTACAGACGCTCCCGGTCAACTTAAAAGTCATCCCGCTGAGCGCCCAAACACACACAGCGACACAGTCTGGCTCTCAGGTTGCCAGTTTTCTCCCCTGGATTAGACAAGCTTTCACCCTGTCAGGCTTCTTCTACCTGTAACATCTACACGTTTACGGCGAACTGACCCCTGACCCGATTGGGCTTCTCAGAGCATCCTGCTGTTTGCAGTTTTCCTGCACTTTGGTTTGCATTCTGAGATGTGATGACATTTGTACATTATCCCTCGCTTTGCCTTTATACACTTCACCATCCTAGCTCTCTTCTTGTTGTGTGTTGGTCCCACCCTACAGCAATTTCATTGTCATGATATAAAAAACAGAATCTGTTCTTTGTTTTTATTTTCCAGAATATCTGCTGGTTGTAACAAGGATTCTCAAGAGGGCTCCACTTAATTCAAAGGTACAGACTAAAATGATGACATTCCAGGCATGCTTCATGACAGGAAAGCAGGGTAAATATCTGGGGGCAGAAGTATGGCTTTCAGTGTCCTACAGGCCCCGTCGTGAATGTGGCTTTCCAGGAGTTTTTTGTTGTTGTTGTTTTACTGGTGTCACTGATATGGATGGAGACAGGGAAATCCTGGGTAGAAGAGGGTGGTTCTCCGGCAAAGGCCCCACCCTCGAGCCTGGAGGCCCGCAGCTCTAAATGGGGATAGGCATTCCTGTTTTCATGTCCAAAAAGTTGTCTTTTGGCCCACCACGCCCTGCTATCCTGTACCCATATAAACCCCAAACCCCAGGCTCCAGAAGCAGACAAGGAGAAGAGGGGTCAAGCAGTTCAATGGTGCAGCAGAGAATGAGAGAAGAGAAGGAATGTCTGAACGATGAGAGGAGTTCGGGTTGGAGGGTGCAGTCAGAGAGGCATTCAGCTGCTGGACAGTCAAAATCCAGAGGAAGATCACCTTCCCACTCCATCCTCCTTCCAGTTCCCCATCCATCCCACTGAGAGCCACCTCCGCCACTCAATAAGACCCCCACATTCAACCTTCAAGTTCACGTGTGACCTGCTTCTTCTGGGACGCTGGCCAAGAGCTTGGGATACAGAAAGCTATCACACAGGTCTTCTGCTCTTGCAGAAAGGAAGACAGAGGGGGCATGAGCTGGTTAACACTTAGGCCATCTGCGGAAGACAGAGCTAAAAGAGCACTGCAACACTGAGGACAAAGGTACACATCCCTGAAACTACCACAGGTAGCTCACCCTGGCTCCTGCCCCTGCCCATCTGTATGCTTCCTCTCCCACAAGGGGTTGAGCGCGTGGTGGTCGAATAGAGAGCCACACCTGTCTTCCACCCCGTGAGGGGGCCAGGGAATTCTCTTGTTTCATCACACTCAAAAACAAGATGTATAAAATTATCATTGGTCTCAAGTCTGTGATTGATATGTAAATATCTGCCCATGTGTTTTTGACCTTGTCTATATTTAGTTATAAAAAGTAGATGTGTTGGGAGGTTGAGGTGGGTGGATCACGAGGGTCAGGAGATCCAGACCATCCTGGCTAACAGGGTGAAACCTCATCTCTACCAAAACTACAAAAATTAGCCAGGCATGGTGGCGGGCGCCTGTAATTCCAGCTACTCCAGAGGCTAAGGCAGGAAAATCGCTTGAACCCAGAAGGCAGAGGTTGCAGCAAGTCGAGATTGCGCCACTGCACTCCAGCCTGGGTGACAGAGTGAGACTCCAACTCAAAAAAAAAAAAAAAAAAAAATAGGAGATGCGGTACACAACAAATGTATAGAATTTTTATTTGTTAATTAAGAAATTGAAAAAAAACTTTCAGTGTGGTATGCAGCAAATAACACTGGGCATTAGAGAATTAGATGACACAATCTTCCTCTGCCACTTGGCAGACTGACCTTTCATATAAGATTGAACTACTTGGACCCTAGTTTCCTAGTTTATAAACTAGAAGGTTTGATGTACATCTTACTTAGTTCATAGAATTGCTGTGAGAATACAAATTGAGATGTCATATTTACTTTCTAAAATATAAAGGATTATATAATGCAACATACCATTAAAATTTAATTTACTTGGTCTTCACTTCTGAGAGGATGTAATAAGTTATGAGAGGCCAATGTTTCCACTGCAAAAGTAGAAAAAGGCTTTAATGATATTTTTGTAAAGGTGTCAGAGAGCTATGGAAGCAACAAAGAGTACATCAGCTAAAATTCCAGAAATGAAGAACTCTTGTGAGGAGATCTGCGATGCTAATTTTTGTTCCCTACGGGTATTTGCTGATTCTAGGGCTTAGTATAGGGTATGGACCAATCAGAGATCACTATCATGGAAAAGAAAAGGCAGCAAAGCATATAGCGGTTGCGTAGCACCAGAGGACAAATTGGAAAACTGGAAAGGAGGAGCCAGAAATACACTGCTGTTTTACCTCCTGGGACATCTGTTGAGTGTTGAGGTTATGCAGGAAGCGTACAGCTAAGCCTGGAGTCCTAGAGGCAGAATGGGACCTCCGCAGTTCATAGTGTTTAAGCAACACTCAAGCCAGGGCAGAGAACTGCCTCAAGGGCATGATTAGTCTCTCTCAGGGCTTTGGCCATTTCTTGAAGTTTCATGGGAAAGGTGTCCTGAGAGCTGGGCTAGAAACTTTCAAAGTACAGCTCTAGATCTCTTACAGTCTTTTTGGACTAAACAGAAGAATAATTGACAAACTCCAGTCAATAATACCATGAGGACCACATTCAAAGAAGAGAAGCAAGTAAGATATGGACTGAGTTTTACTAACACTCCAACCCCGTCCCCACCCAATTCAACCTCTAACTGCATTGAATTGATAATCCTCTTACTCTGTAGCTATCTGCCTGCACAATGCAGAAGATAAAGTCATCTGGAACTTGTGTCATTATTTTCTTCACAACATACAATATAAAAACAAAAATTACTAGGCATATGAGAACCAAGAAAATATGATCCATGATCACGAAGAAAAAATAAGATCATTGATGCAGCCCCCCAGATTATTTTAGTATTGGAGGTGGCAAATACTTTTATAAAAATTATTTTTAAAGGTAGAGAGGGACACAAGAGAAAGGCATATCTATATTCACCAAAAAACATGTACACTAATATCTATAATTGCACTATTCATAATCATTAAAATTAAAAACTTCCCAAGAAACGGAATAGGTAAGTTGTGATATATTCACACAATAAAATACATACAGCAATTAAACAATAGAAAACTACTCAGAGTAACACAGATGGCACTAATAAACATAATGTCAAGAGAAAGAATCCAGGTACAAAATATATTTCCTATAAATCAATTTATGGAAGGTAACAAAATCAAAATTAATCTATAATTTAGAGATAAAGATAGTGGTTACTATAGGGATGGAGAGAAAAGAAATACAAGCAGAGATCCTCAGATGCTGGTAATGTATTATGTTTCTTGATGTAAGGGCTGGATACTACAGTGAAAATTGTAAAATTCATTAAGCTGTATACACTCAGAATATGTACACTTTTTAAATGAAATTCAATAGTTTTAAATAAATAAATAAATGTCTGTTAAATTCTACAAAATATTCCCAAACTAAATACGGTCATATGCCACTTAAGGACTTTCAGTCAAGATGGACCACATATATGATGATGATCCCATAAGACTATAATAGAGCTGAAAAATTCCTATTGTTTAGTGACTGAGGCAAAGTATTATTCATGTGTTTGTGATGATGTTGGTGTCAACAAATCTACTATGCTCTCAGTTGCATAAAATTCTAGCACAAACAATTATTGTGTAGTACGTAACATTAGATAATAATAATAAATGACTATGTTATTGGCTTATGGGTTTACCAAAAAAAACTTCACTGTGAAATAGCCTCAGGCAGGCCCTTCAGGAGGTGCCCAAGAAGGCACTGTTGTCAAGGGAGCTGACAGCTCCATGCCTGTTATCGCCCCTGAAGCCCTCCCAGTGGGACAAGCTCTGGAGGCAGAAGGCAGTGGTGTTGATGATCCTGCCCCTGTGCAGGCCTAGGCTAATGTGTGTGTTTGTGTCTTTATTTTCAAACAAAAAAGTTTAAAAAGTAAAAATAAAAATTTTTAAACAGTTAAAAGCTTATAGAATAAGGATATAAAGAAAAAATATTTTTGTGCAGCTGTACAGTGTATTTTAAGGTGTTATTTAAGTGTGTTTTAAGGTGTTATTAAAGTGACTTAAGTGTGTTTTAAGGTAAGTGTTATTAAAAGTATTTTAAGTGGCCGGGCACAGTAGCTCACACCTGTAATCTCAGCACTTTGGGAGGCTGAGGCAGGCAGATCACCTGAGGTCAGGAGTTCAAGATCAACCTGGCCAATATGGTGAAACCCCATCTCTATCAAAAATACAAAAATTTGACAGGTGTGGTGGTGGGCACCTGTTATCCCAGCTACTTGGGAGGCTGAGGCAGGAGAATCGCTTGAACCTGGGAGGTGGAGGTTGCAGTGAGCTGAGTTCATACCACTGTATTCCAGCCTGGGCAACAGAGTGAGACTCAGTCAAAAAAAAACAAAACAAAAAAAGGTTTTAAGTGTTATCAATAAGTTTTTTTAAAATAAAAGTATATAAAGTTTAAAAAGCTGCAGTAAGCTAATTACTGAAGAAAGAAATTGTTTTTAAATGTAGTGCAGCCTAAATGTGCAGTGTTCATAAGGTCCGCAGTAGTGCACAGTAATGGGGCTTCACAGCCACTCACTTCTCACACCTTCCAGTCCTGCAAGCTCCCTTTGTGGCAAGTTCCCCATACAGATGTGCAATTTTTTCTTTTATGCTGTATTTTTACTGTATCTTTTCTATGTTTACATAGACAAATACATACCGTTGTATTACAATTGCCCACAGTATAGAGTACAGGAAGCTGCTATGCAGGTGTGTATCCTCGGAGCAATCGGCTGTGCCATATGGCCTGGTGTGGAGGAGGCTGTACCGTCCATGTCTGCGTAAGAACACTGTGCTGTTCACAACAGCGACATTGCTTGATGCTGCATTTCTCTTATTTTTTTCTTTCTTTTTTTTTGAGATGGAGTTTTGCTCTTCTTGCTCAGGCTGGAGTGTGGTGGCCTGATCTGGGCTCACCGCAACCTCCGTCTCATGGGTTTAAGTGATTCTCCTGCCTCAACCTCCCAAGTAGCTGGGATTACAGGTGCCTGTCACCATACCCAGCGAATTTTGTATTTTTTAGTAGAGATGGGATTTCTCCATGTTGGTCAGGTTGGTCTTGAACTCCTGACCTCAGGTGATCCACTCACCTTGGAGTCCTAAAGTGCTGGGATTACAGGCATGAGCCACCATGCCCAGTCGATGCTGTTTTCTCAGAACATATCCCTGCTAGTAGGTGATGCCTGTGTGTATATGTAAGTATGAAGACTCAGCCTACTTCTGCAGAGAATTTACTTATAACCTAAGTATTCTGTAGAAAAAGTTCATCTGGAACAACTTTCCAAAGGCAACATCAGAGATTTAAATCTACCGAAGCCAGCCATTTTTCCAAACTACAATGTCCCACCTCCCTTTCAGTTCTTCATTATTTGATAAAAATCTCCCATCATTCTTCCTTTTCCAAAAATGTTTTCTTGTGCCAAGACATTCCTTTGTGCAGTAAGACACTCCTTTAGAACTATTAAAATTTTACAGGAAATTCTAGCTCATGGCCAAACTTATTTCAGAATATCTAGAAGGTAAATGGCAACATAGAGATGATTTTTTTCTCCAAAGTACTTGAACTTCATCATTTTGACTGGTACTGTAATCCTCAGCTAATAGCCTCTAACTGAAAATCATCCACTCGTAACACCAGGAAAGGATTCTGTTACCCCAGTTGCAGCTGGCTTGATCTGGATCTCTAAGAACTTGTTGACGCTATGTCAGAAATTCCTATCAGGGATACCTAACTCTTTACAAGGGCAAAACTTACATTTACTCACTTGTTTCAAGTTAACAATACAGTTAAACTGAAATGCTTACCCACTGCAGCAGTTTTTAATGATTACTTATATATATATATATGTTTGTGTGTGTGTATACACATATATTTAGAGTCATATATGTATTCTACTAAAATACTCATTCCAAAAAATATTAGTGGTAGCTCTCCCATAAATACTACCATGTGCTTGTCTTTTCATAAAATGCTTTATATATTTCAAAAAGCTGCACTTTTTGAATTATCTTTAATTAAAAATATGAATAGACATGCTTCCACAAAAAAAGATACACAAGAATATTCTCAGTCTTAATGTGTATGTGCACCATTTTTCATTACACTGCTTTAAAAGTCATTTTTTAAGTTGGTAATATTTTAAGGTAAAACAAAATATAGTAAGGTAAAACAAAATAAGTAAATATAAGGGTGACTAGCTGCATCACGGATTGTGGAATCTGTATTCTATTAGCAGGATCATTGCCAGGTTCCTTTGTGATTAAAACTATTGGCCCATCTCTTTTTGTTTCAAAGCTGAGGAAGATAATTTCCTAGGTCATAAATTTAAAGGTCATCAGATCTAAGACTGTACAAATGAGCAAAGGCAGCCAGAAATTCCCTCAAAGCATGCATCGCTGCCATGAGATCAGAAGAACACAAGCAAGAAAAAGTGCTGGGTCCATGCTACATATTTACAGTTTCATCATTAAATGAAAATACCATTTTACATCCAAATGCAGCTTTGTGCTGAAGTAAAGAACATCTCTGTGAATACATAAACATAATTCACAAACACACCGTTGTCCATCACTCAGTAATCTATGTCGCTTGTTTTTTCCATTATGAAAACTGTAGCTTAGGAACTGAAGGCCCAAATCATCGTCCTTTGCTGTAGCTGCTATAGCGATAAGTCTGTGGCAAAATACATTCCTTACTCTGTCTCTCATTAGCAGGCTTATTAGCAGATTTTACAAACAGTAGTTGTAAGCTTGTTTTCCAATTCCTTTTCTTCCTTCTGTATATGAAAGTATCATTTATCAATGTCATCCATCTTAAAGTTTTCAGATGTCAAGCTTAAAAGTCAAGCCTCATTTGAAAGAAAAGATATGCATTGTAAAATCTTTCCTTATGTTTCAAAAGTTTAATTTTCCTTTGAGCCAGAACAAAATGCCTATGGACTGTAGAGAAATTTTCAACACTTGACACTTCATAGAACTGGGGAAAATGCAAACTGCAAGAGTTAGGTAATTTGTCGAATGTTTGCAAGTTGTCTTTGCAACATTAGAAAAACAATTTGGACAACTTTCCAGAAAATGTCCCTTGAAAACAAGTGTAAGCTTAAAAAAAGTATTTTTGCTACCTGGCAAAAAAAACAATAGCTTTGCCCTAATAAGTAGAGTTCCATAAAAATCTCACAATTTCAATTAGTCACAACTGATCACAACTTACAATGTATTACCCTAGTGTATCCACTATTGAGTTTGCATTATATTTTCTTACAAACTTAAAAATACAACAAAAAGTTGCTTTGATATAGATTCTGCCTGATTCATGGAATAACAAAAACTAATCTTGGAAAATTTAAGACAAATTTTAGATACATATTTTTTAAAGCATGAGGCTAAAATAAATAATAGTTTTCCTTTTTGGAACACATTCATTTGGGTTTAAATATCTTTTTTTTTTTTTTTTTTAGATGGAGTCTCATTCTTTCACCTAGGCTGGAATGCAGTGGTGTGATCTCAGCTCACTGCAACCTCCGCCTCCTGGGTTCAAGTGATTCTCCTGCCTCAGCCTCCTGAGTAGCTGGGATTACAGGCGCATGCCACCGCACCCAGCTAATTTTTGTATCTTTAGTAGAGACGGGGTTTCAACATCTTGGCCAGGCTGGTCTTGAACTCCTGACCATGTGATCCACCCACCTTGGCCTCCCAAAGTGCTGGGATTACAGGCGTGAGCCACCGCGCCCGGCCCTCATTCTTTCACCTAGGCTGGAATGCAGTGGTGTGATCTCAGCTCACCACAACTTCTGCCTCCTGGGTTCAAGCAATTCTGCCTCAGCCTTACAAGTAGCTGGGATTATAGGTGCATGCCACCACGTCTGGCTAATTTTTCTATTTTTAGTAGAGACAGGGTTTCACCATGTTGGTCAGGCTGGTCTTGAACTCCTGATCTCGGTGATCCACTCGCCTCGGCCTCCAAAAGTGTTACAGGCTGAGCCACCAGGCCTGGCCTAAATGTTATATCTTAAAATGTATTTTCAAATCCTTAAGATTGTGGAATTATCTTTGTAAGACATAATTACTTTATACAACTGAATAACTGGTATTATAACAAAAGTTCATTGTAAACAAATGTAAGATATATTGACATATTTATTTTTAATTTCAGACAATGGAACAATTTATACAACTTCTTTAAAGTGAATTGTCAACTTCAAATGAATTGTGAGTTTTTGCTGTTGTTGTTTGAAGCAACAGGAAGACAAAGTTCATGTTTAATGTTACAGTTAATGATTGATTTCTAGCCTTGACAAATAAATTCTTTTCTTCTTGCTCTCTTTTCTCTGGTATCTCTTCAACTTGGAAGTGGTTCCTTTATAAAACCAAGGGAAAATGTATAAGGCTTCCAGCAAGTACTAAGCCTCCTCTGAAAGATTTCTTTTGTTCTGCATAGGACAATTCATTCTTATTCCTCATTAATTCTAATAAACTCAGACAGGTGGCTGGCCTTCTCAAAGGACTTGCTTTAAAAATATCGCAAAACCTGTGTCTACATATACCAAATGAAGTGGAGAATCAAGCTACCTTCCATTGAATTTAATTAGTAGGGGCTGTCAACCTCAATTTAGAGGGAAAAAAAATACTTTCTCCAATAAACAATAAGATTTGTCTTAAATTATCCAGATCAGGGGTCAGCAAACTGTGACTCACAGGCTGCAACTGGACCACTGTCTGTTTTAATAAAGTTTTATTGGAACACAGCCTTGCTCATTCATTTGCATATTGTGGAAGGCTGCCTTCCTGATACAATAGCACAGCTGAGTAGTTGTGACGGAGACCAAATTGCCTGCAAAGCTTAAAATATTTACTATATGGATTTTTACAGAAAGCTTGCCAATTCCTGATTCTGATAAATGCCCCATTTCTTCACTTCATATTTTACATCCATAAAAGTAGCAAAAGCATGGAAATAACCCATTGGGCAGCTTAACTAACATGTTTTTTGTTGAATTTCTGTGAGTATTTTTAAAGAAGATGTGGATGGTATTTTAATATAAGTCCTGATCAAAATCATTTACCTCCATATCTTCTTTATGTTAAAATAAGTCCCGATCAAAATGATTAATGAAGGTATATCTATTTGACATTGGTTTAGCTAGAGCCTCAAAGGGCACATGAAAACACTCCCCCTGAAAACTGTGTCTTGCTCAGTTACAAGGATTTTTTGGTTTGATATGTGTGGTTTTCTCTTTAATTGCTGCAGGGATTTGAACTGCAGGTGAATCAAAATTTAAAATTCTGAGCATTTTACAAACTTGTCATTATGCGTGCTACAGGCAAGTTAGTGGATTTAGTTATGCCGATGATTGCAAAAAGATACATTATTGCTGCATTATAATGCATAAACAGGTTTTATGTTCTTCTGCATAATATTAGAAACTCAAATTTATGGAGTCACAGAGCTGTTATCATCAAACAGTTTTTAAACAAGGTAGCAATTGGTGATGTATACTACACATAAAGAAGTTTCCTCGTCAAGGTGCTTGCTGATTCTTGGCATATTATTGGGATAAATGATATGAGCCTTCGATGTGATCATTAGGAATTATTTGCATTCACGATTTTTTTAAAAAGTGTTTTTGTTGTTGTTAATCTCAGGTAACACCCATTCCTTCTAAACAAATTTTGGTTGTTCACATAATCCACTTGAATTGTTTTTACATCAAACCTTTAAAATTATAACATGTACATGAAGATCTAGGCATCGTGCAGCAACTGCATTATCTCATACCAAGACAACACACCAGAGGTAAGACGGTTCCTAATTAAAGAACACAAGTTCCCCTATGAAGAAATCTTGCCAAAAAAAAAAATTTGAACTTGGATTCGATCTTATTCCTACATCCAATTTACAGAAAATACAGACAGCAAAGGAACAAGTCAAATCACATGATGAGACTGCAAGTCCCTGTCTCCAGATTGGTGGAAACATTACAGGGTGACCATCCAGTTTCCTAACCAAGTAAATGTCAGGGGGAAAAGGTGAAGTGAAGCAGAACCTACAGATTAATAAAGGCAAAGGAAGCAGGCAATTACAACATGTGTACCTTATTTGGGTCTAGAATCAAACAAATAAAAATATATTCACGACATTTAAGGGAATTAGAAATATGAGGCTTGGCTAAATATACAATCAAAGAATGATCATTAATCTTTAAATGCCATAGAAGTATTGTTGTTAGCATAAAGATATTGTTGTGGTTATGTTCGGTTTTTTTTTTTTTTTTAAGTATCTTCATCTTTAGAGACACAGCTAAAATGTTGAAGATGAAATGAGATTGGATGTTTAGAATTTACTTCAAAATAATAAAAAATAATTTAAATACTAAAATTAAAAATAATGGAAGGAGTAAGGGAGGGTAAAATGAAACTAGATTGTCATGAAATCATAAATGTTGACCCTGGAGGATGAGCCCATTAAGGTTTATTATGCGGTATACACTTTTGTGTGTATCCTAAATTTCCACAATAGAAAGTTAAAAATATATATAAGAGATACAATATAAAATGTTTTATTATTTTTACCAAGTATTGTTAATAAAAGTAATAGCTATATGTAATTTATTTAAATATAGAATTCCAGTATTAGCTTAAAGAAAAAAATTCACTATCTGATTAGCAGTAATCAATAGATTTTTTTTTTAGAAAACTAAGTAGTTTTATTTAATAAAGTTTGAGAAGTGTAGAATCAGTGGTTATTTATCTGTTCACTTCTAGTATGACTTTGTATTTTGCCTTTAAAAGTTAAAATCCTTTAAACAATCCCATATAAGTTGTATTCAATAACACTTATTCTGGGTCTTCCATGTGAAGGGCATGTTCGGCGGACCAAGCCCCACATCTTTCTTATCCATTTCTTCCCCGGGGAAGGGGAGAGTGTCTCCGCCCAAGGTTTATGCAGAAACCACCAGAGAACACTCACACAGCTCTGTGTTCCACTTCCTACACTTGCATTTTATTTTCAAACCTACTAAACTTTTATCCCCACTCCTCTTGTAGGCTGCTTGTTAAAACTGACCTACTATGCAAGCTTACCTGCCTACCTGATAAAGACTTCTGTGAATGTTCTTTCTTGTAGTCACAGGTGAAATAAATCTGTCATGAACACACACACACACACATCACCAACAAACATGTTGACATTCATAATTCTGCTCGTGTGTAAGAAAGTCAACTAAAGAGAAAGGTGTTTTAATTATTTCAGAAAAAGTGTATTATGACAGATTTGACACATGCAAGACAGTAAGAAAGCCTTTTCACCACACTCCAAAACCTACCTATCAAGGATATGGCTACCATGCCTTTCTTTTTCCCATTTTTTCCCTCTTGTGAACACAGCTTCTGGACTTCTCTATTAACCCTCTTGGCCATAATTTTCATGGGGTAAGGTCTAAATGTTTTCCTCGAAAGAATCCATCCCAGTTAATACAAATGTAAAGCCACAGCCTTCGGTGTCAGGGCAACAGGCAGCTGAGTGAGTCTCTGCTTCCCTTGGTCACCTCCAACACCCACAGAGACCCAGCTCTCCCTTAACGCCAGCCTGGACTTGTGCCCGGTCTGCCCAGGTAGGTCTTCCCACCTCTGGAGTCTCTCAGCCCTAAACCATCATCCACAGTGCTCTGGAGGTTGGGTACTTTCTGCTTAAAGCCTGTCATTGGCTTCCATCCCTCACAGTTATACTGACTGTGCCCACAGTCATTCAGTCTCTGCTCTTACGAACCTCCCTGGGGACCCTCCTGGCAGCTTCTAGCCTCTCCCTACCAACCCCGCTCCGGGCACGCCACGCTGCTGCTCACCTCTGCAGAGAGGCTTTGCCTTACAAACAAGGGCTGATTCCTTCACACCTAGCTCAGAAGCTGCAACCTCTGGTCAGGAAAGGCTTTGTCATCATCCACCCACTATCATATCCTACCCAGCTAATGTATCACGTTATATGGCAAATCATTGGTTAGATGTCAGCTGACTATTTTAGGAGCTCCTTAATTCCAGCAATCTTTATACCTTCAGCCCCCCATCTGGTGTGGGGTACACAGCCAACCTTCAGCAAGTGTTTATTGAATGAATAAATAATTGAATGTTATAGTTTAGTAAATCCCTAGCTAATACCTTCTGTAATGGTTTGATTAATTATTTCATAAATGCCTATTTGGCATTCTATGTAAGATACCATGTCAGGCACTGTTGTAGGACAGAAAACTCAACAAGGTGTGGCAAAGTACCTGTGCTCTGGGAGAGAAGATAACTAATATGCACAGGTCACTGCACTCAAAGGATAAAGGATAAAGCCCTATAGCTCCCATAAAAAAGGAAGCATATTTTTCTGCAAATTAGCAGAGGAATAGAGAAGGTTTCAGGAAGGAGGTGTCAGACTTTTTAGTGAGATCCAAAATACTTCATCCAACAAGTTGTCCAAAAGCTGTTAAATCACGTTCATGTTTTTGAATGAACCTTTCACTCCTTTTTACTCTCCTTTTACCTAATGTTCAAAAACTCCTTTCTTATAGCTAGGAAACATGAAACTGAAGAAATGCGAAAGATATGGTAGTCCAGCAACCTTATTTATTTAATTTAATTATTTTTTGAGACAGGGTCTTGCTCTGTTGCTGTGGTTAGGGTGCAGTGGTGCCATCTCAGCTCACTGCAACCTCCGTCTCCTGGGTTCAAGCGATTCTCCTGCCTCAGCCTTCCTAGTAGTTGGAATTACTGGCGACTGCCACCAAACCTGGCTAATAGTAGAGATGGGGTTTTGCTAAGTAGGCCAGGCTGGTCTCGAACTCTTGACCTCAAGTAATTTGCCCACCTCAGCCTCCCACAGTGCTGGGATGACAGGTGTGAGCCACAGCACCTAGTCTCGACTGCCTTGTTTCAGATCATCTTTCTCTAATTCTGTAACTCCACAATGATATTCTACTGCATATTTTAAGAATGTTGCTTTTTTATTTGTTGTAACTCTAGTATGTTGCTTTTTTATTTGTTGTAACTCTAGACACTGACCCTAAAATGTGGATAGAAAAGAAAACTGAAGACAAAATTTTAATTGTATCTAGGACTACATTGCATTATTCTGTTTACTTCAAAATTTGCTATTCAAATAGCTATATTTTAGACGTTAATTACAGATAAAAATTAAGATGATATCAAACTAATATTATTTAACTCTGACAATAGAGTAACTTCAAAATTCTTTGAAATGTGGAAAACATATCTTGTTTCATTTGTTTCTCTATGGAGTTTTAAGCATATGGCAAATTATAGTTTTATACTGACAGAAAGTAATGTATCATTTTATATAATGCAACTCTGTATAGGGCTTGCATTGGTAAATGAGACTGATATAAACAGAATTCATTCAGTCATTCAAAGATATTTTGTGCTTTCCATGTATAAGACACAGTGGCATATAAACAGAATAATCTCTTAGTGCTTTTAATATTTATGTGAAAATTGAGATTAGATAACTACCTTCTGCCTGTTATAGTTAGGAATTACATTTCATACTTGGAAATAACAGTGTTTATCCAGACTTTATAAATTCACTCTAATTTGTTCATACCAAAAAGAGTCTTCTTCCAACACTAGCATTTGGCAAAACTATGCATGTTATTTGTTTCACTGTGCCTTCCACTGAACAGCGAGGTGGAGAAGAGATCTAACACCATCATAATCAAGTGTCTGGGACTGAAAATCGCCGTATCTCTCTGCAGATAGTTAGATTTACCAAGCGTTCTTCTTCTGGGGAAAACCAAAGAGAAAACATATCCCTAATTCAACGTAAACCACAACTCAAAATTAAACTTTGTGGTGAAATTCTTCAACTTGGTTTTACTCCTCTTCAGATAATTACTTAAAAATGGAGAGAAGGCATTGAAAACTTCTCTTAAGTTTGCAGTTTGAGTCATATCCAGGCTCAAGCGAAAGCATCTGTAAAGTACACATTGACATGAGATGAGAACCTCAAGACAAAACAAATCTGATAGCCTCTCGCCTTGGAGCTTGACCCAAGGAGAAAGTAAATGTGAAAGAACTAAAGCCATGATGTATTACTAGTGTGGCAAGGGTAAATGCTGGATAAAAGATAACAGTTACGTGAAAACTTGAGAGGTGGTGACTTAGCACCAATCTGTTGTGAAAAATCATCCGTCATAACCTTGAAAATATCTCTAGTCTCTGTGTCTTCTTCCAAGGAAATCTGAAAGTAAATATTCCAACAGTCAGAGGTTTTGTCTACAGTTATGGTTGCCAGACTTTGAATTTCAAAGATCAATAAGAATTTAAATATAAATGTGAGGATTCATGTAGAGTTGTCAGCCTTTAAAGCTTGTGATCAGGTAAGAACATTTTGACAAGAAAAAAAATCATTCTAGCAATGATCATATCTTTTTTCTAAAAAAAAGGATGTTCTAGCGATAAAATAGTGAAAAGAATACAATACCAGAATAAAGAACAATCTTTCAAGTTAAAAAAAGTTATTTAAATTCTACAGTATTATCCTCACTTTCCATATTTCAAGACAGACTCAAATCTTCAACTCACTGAGTACTTAGAACTACTGAAGGAAGGGGGAAGAGTAAAAGGATTCAAGGAAAACTTAGCTGAGCAAAAAATGAGCAAAGACTGTCTTACTTTGGAACAAACATTTCCTGAAATTAAGCGTTAGTTTTTTATTTACACGTCTCTTCACACTGGCACAAGAATAGACAGCTAGGGAAACCAACTTACTGTGCTCTAATGGGATCCTCGCTCCTAACATTTAAAGAAACAGCAGAAACTCCTGAGTGTAGTAGAGTGTTTATTTTAACATGTTATCAGTTTCTTGGCAAATAATAAAACAGGACCTAAGATATGTGAGGCTTACTAATGTAGCTTTCTTTAAAGGGTTCCCAAGAAAGACTTTTAAAATGTGCCTTCTAAGATATACTTAAGAAGAAAACTGCTGGTGCCACATAATACTTGATTTCATAATCTTGCTCTCAGGTGACCAGGTGACATTCTAGTAGTACCTATCACGCTAGGTCCTAGGACGTGGCCTAGAACCTGGCAATACCAAGATGCCCTGCAAGTGACTGAAAGCAGATACGTGCACTGAAATAATAGAAGCTGAGAGTGATTTATTTAAAGCACGATTGTGGATATTACTTAACACTGCATAATAGTTTAGAAATGTATTTTTGGGATTAAAGTCCCAAATCACCTTAATGTTGATCATTTTATGCCTAAGCCATATTAGGTAACTATAACAATAACAATTGTTACCCTATATAGAAAGCAACGTGCTGGCTCAGTGTGGTGGCTCATGCCTGTAATCCCAGCATTTTGGGAGGCTGGGGTGAGTGGATCACTTTGAGGCCAGAAGTTCAAGACCAGCCTGGCCAACATGGTGAAACACCATCTTTACTAAAAATACAAATATTAGCCAGATGTGGTGGCAGGAGCCTGTAGTCCCAGCTGCTCGAGACGGTGAGGAACGAGAATCATTTGAACTCAGGAGGTGGAGGTTGCAGTGAGCTAAGATCACACCACTGCACTCCAGCCTGAGTGACAGAATGAGATCCTGTCTCTCCCAAAAAAGAAAAAGAAAGAAAGAAAAAAAGAGAAGAGAAAAGAAAAGAGAAACCTGCCAAAAGGAAGGAAGTTGAAAAACATTTCGGATATATAAGACACTTCTTGTGCAAATCTAGATTTTGAAAGCTTTCCTCTCTCATGAGACCAGTATTTGGCAATGCATAGGATTAGGGGAGAACGTCTGTAGTACCACCTGCATGGAGCCTTTCAAGATGTCAAATTGAGGACAATGAACACACCTTGAACAGCCGCAAATAATGCAGCCAAAGTAACACTAAAGAAAGAGAAAATCGTATGTTAGGAAGTTGCAGATACATCACTTAGAAAATAAAGCTCACATTTTGAACAACCACCGTAGCATAAATGTTAAGAGATCTTCTCTCACATCAATGCACTTTGGAGTTAACAATAGCGGCTATTTCATATATAGTTTGAATGGCTCAAGGACATGATGGCAGAAATGGTACCATTTAACTTAGCACACTCTCTGTCCTTCACGCATCCTCTGTTAAGAAATAAATTATTGTGCTAAAGAAAAGAGTTTGTGATGTTAAATTAACAGATATCGGCTAAGCACTTCAGTTGGAAATGCCACCTTTGGAATTACATCTTTTATAAATTCTTATTGGAAGCTCTGAAAAATCAATTTTAAGCTGGTACAGGAACTCAGAGCACAAGAATCATGAAGTGTGTGGAGACAGAGAGGAGCCATAAGCCAGGGAAGAGAAAAAATGTGGACTTGTGAGAGTGAAAACAGTAAATCTTAGCTACATGGTTCAATTTCCATAATAAATCAACTTTTGATTTTTTACACTCTACATACTTCTCTTCCATTATTAAAACAATAAATAACATCCAAGAAAAGAAGTAAAACTTATGCCTTAAAAATCCAATTTTATTAAAAGGAAATGAAATCTTATTTTGGAATACAGCAATTATTTGGCTTATGTGAACATATAGTGTCAGATGCTTAATGCTAATAATTCACCTAACCCTTAAAGGAGAAGAGAGTGGTTTTATAAAACTAGTTAATGTCCCATCGATCTTCCTTTTTTTTTTTTTTGAGAAGGAATTTCGCTCGTTACTCAGGCTGGAGTGCAATGGCGCGATCTCAGCTCACTGCAACCTCCACCTCCCGGGTTCAAGCAATTCTCCTGCCTCAGCCTCCTGAGTAGCTGGGACTACAGGCGCGTGCCACCATGCCAGGCTAATTTTTGTATTTTTAGTAGAGATGGGGTTTCACCATGTTGACCAGGATGGTCTCCATCTCCTGACCTCATGATCCACCTGCTTCGGCCTCCCAAAGTGTTGGGATTACAGGCGTGAGCCACAGCGCCCGGCCGATCTTCCCTTATTTTTTAACAGAGATGCATAGGCATGCAAATCTGGACGCACATTTTTGAACTTCAGTTTCTTCACCCAGGTAATTATGACAACAGTCCTTACCTCCTAGGATTGATCTGAGAGTTAAATGAGATAATGCACATGAATGCTTATCACCTTCAGCACTTAAAAATACTAATAGTAGTAGCAGCAGGAGCGAGAGTTGTAATATTAAAGCACATGAATCAGAACAAGGGGCAGCACCTGAGTTAAATTTTTCATGACATGAGGTGTGATCATCTGATTCATCAGTCTCACCAACAGCAGGCTGCTGCCAAGGGAATCAAATCGTCTGTGCACAAAGACATTCTGAAACCTTTCCTCATTAGGAATGCCTTTGCTAATAGGATAGAAATAATTGAAGTCTGTTGACCAAAGGCTCTTGTCTTTGGCTGGCTCTGCCCTTATTTCTTTAATTTTCATTTTCTAGTCTTCCAGTGTTGCCAGTCTCTCTTTTCGTTGATAACGGCTACTGTTTTTTAATGTAAAAAAGTATTTAGAGTCTCACAAACCCAAAAGTAAGTTTCCTTTCTCCCTGTCATGAAATGATCAATTCACAAGTTGATCTTATAGCTTAATTTTCTAGATGGAAATCTTTTCCTCTCCATTTCAAGTTACAGAGTTCAGGACACACTCCCCTGAAACGCGGCAGCTTAGCATTTAGGGAACACCAGAAGCAAGAAGGTCTCTCTGACCTTCTCCCACTCTCCTCCCCTCATGCAGGCCATAAACAAATTCTCATGAGAGATACATTCTCCTGTGTCCAGAGGAAAAAAAGTTTCCTGTCTCTGAGGACAGAGAAGAATCTGATCAAATAGGCCTTGCTAAGTTTTCCCAGTTTACCACCATTAGAGCATACCCCTTATCCAATCACACTACTGCATGAAGCCCGCTATTCATCAAACCTCAACATATAAACATACATTTTCCTGTTTCTTTGGGTCTTCATTCTGAAATCTTCTGTATCACATAAAACTTATGTTAAATAAGGCCAGGCGCAGTGGCTCACGCCTGTAATCCCAGCACTTTGGGAGGCTGAGGTAGGCGGATCATGAGGTCAGGAGATTGAGACCATCCTGGCTAACATGGTGAAACCCCATTTCTACTAAAAATACAAAAAATTAACTGGGTCTCGGGGTGTGTACCTGTAATCCCAGCTACTTGGGAGGCTGAGGCAGGAGAATCCCTTGAACCCAGGAGGTGGAGGTTGCAGTGAGCTGAGATTGTGACACTGCACTCCAGCCTGGAGACAGAGTGAGACTCCGTCTAAAATACACACACACACACACACACACACACACACACACACACACACACACACACTCATATTAAATAAATGTACATGCTTTTCTCTTGCTAATCTGCCTTTTGTTATAGGTGCCTCAGCCCTGAACCTAATGATAGGTGAAAAAATGATATTCCTGCTTCTCCCCTACACAAGCCTAAGGGGACAGCATACTGAAACCCTCCCAAACTGTCAAGAATGTCTGAAAAATTCCATCCTTTTTGCTTTGCACATATTTGATATGAGCATAGCATGAACCCCAGTCTGAGCTTGCGTTGTGTTTAGCCTAGGATTCGACATGAGCCCATACCTAAGACCCAGAGAAAGGAACTGCAATAGAACAACACGCAACACCCACGGCTGCTCATTACACTCTCGTTAAGGACAACAGCGCGACCAGACAGCACTGCTTCCTCATTTCTGCGAGAGTATCATTCAAGTCAAGTGTCCGAATCGTGGATGCCCTGGACTGATGAAGAGAGTTGGACCAACAGCCATGGGAAGCCAGGGGGCTGGCAGGCAGAGGCCCCTCAGGAAGAGCTCTCAGCAGAGCCCTCTGTGCAGAATCAATCACAACAAAGAGGAAGAACGACCCAGGAAAAAAAACGGAAACACCGCATGGAGTCTCCCCATGAAGCATCCCCCAAAGGAATCAAGGAATCTGCTTAGCTGGTTGGGATTTCCATAGAGCGTGCCAGGGACTCAGTAAAACGTTAATTTGATTACGCTGTAGTATCTTTGTTTTTACCTCCAGGAAGCTGTGAAAGAGGGGAAATACAGGATAAATTAACATATTATGTCAGAAAATTTTAGCCATTTGGCTCAGCTTGCTTTTTTTTTTCTTTGAGACAAAGTCTCACTCTGTCACCCAGGCTATAGTGCAGTGATGCCATCATAATTCATTGCAGATTCAAACTCCTGGCCTCAAGGAACCCTGCTGCCTTAGCTTCCAGAGTAGCTGGGACTACAGGCACATACTACAACATCTAGCTAATTTGTAAAGTTTTTGTACAGACAGGGTCCTGCTCTGTCTGCCTAGGCTGGCCTTGAACTCCTGGCCTCAAGCAATCCTCCTGCCTTAGCTTCCCAAACTGTTGGGATTACAGGCATGAGCCACAGTGACCAGCCAGGCTCAGCTTTTTAAAATCGTCTCCTCATCCTTCATAGTAAGCCATAATTTGGACATAGAGAGGGAATTCTCTTGTTACACCAAAGAATATTTCACAGTCCAACCAAAAAACCAAATTAAAGGATTAGAACATAGTTCTCCATTCTTTCAAATTACCATTTTGGTATACATGATCAAACCAGGCAGTTGTCAAGAACCTGAACACTAAAATAAAATGCATCTGTTCAAACACCAGTGAAAGCTCTTATAGCTGTACAAGTCTGATCAAATTCTTTAACTTCCAGTGTCTCACTGTCCTCATTTGTAAATTTAAGCTAGTCATTTTAGCTACCTCATGGTTGTGTTGTAAGGATTAAAAGGGTTAATGCATTTAAAACATTTAGAATAATGCCAGGCATCTACTGAAGCTTCGCTCAATAGAAGTTAGCTAATAATGAAATACACATTCATTCTGAGGTAAGAGACCAGCACGGTTTGTTTTCTGGTCACAATCCTGCCAACCAAAACAGGATCTGGTCCAGAGAGAAGAAAGTGAAGAAATCAGCAGAAACCAACAGATGGCAAAGAGCGTGATCCCTGGCTGCCCTCATTGCCTAGTTGCATGAGACACTCCCACCAGCACCATCACAGTTTACAAATGCCATAGCAACAAACCGGAAATGACCATCTCTTCCATGGACGCCACCAGGAAATTACTATCTCTTTCTTAGAACATCCTAAATAAGCCACTCCTCAATTTGCATTAACCTGACCCTGAGTGTGCATATAATTGACACATGTAAAAGTGAGTGTAAATATAGCTGCCAACAACCCATGGGTTGCCAACTGTGGGCCCAATACCTACGAGTTAGCCCTGCTCTGCTAGGAGCAGTACCGTTCAATACAAGATTGCTAACACTACTAGCATGTCTTTGAATTCTTTTCCAAGTTCATGTCCAAGAACGCTACTGAGCTAAGCCCCCATTTTGGGGTTCACCTGTCTTGCATCAATTCCACAAGTACTTGTGGAGTGCATGTATGATGAACACTTTTTCATACTGGAAATATGGGAGAAAACAAACTATATAAGATTATCTTCCTCAAGGAACTTATATTCTAAATATTCTCTAAGCTGTGTCAATAGCTCAATACTCCAGTGTACCATAATACTTCCATACAAGCAGGTATTCAGAGTTCATAGCTTCCTGCTATTACAAATAGCATTACTAACGATCAAAATGTTTGCCTAGATTTTGAATTTTTTTACAATGGATATCCAAAAATTGAACTATTGGGTCAAAACCTTCCAACATTATTTTAAGGAATATGTACCTGGTCTTTAAAATAATTCAGTTAGTATCTATCTGTAAAATATAAAAATGTAAATGCATATTAAAATGTAGTAAAATAAAGTTTAGTAAAAACATTATTAGTTCATTTTGGAAATTAGATAAAATGATGATTCTTGCCACTCTAATTTTTGACCATGTAGAGAATAATATTGTCTTTGGTAAAGTATGAGTGACCTAAGACCTAAGCTAAGATAATATCATTTGATTAACCGTCGCCAAAGAATAGCTTTGCACAGCAAAATCTGTTTTGGAGGGTAGATTGTATGTGCAAGTGATGAACTGTGATTACAGAAAATTGTATGAATTTCCAATACTCGGGGATGCTTAAAAGCTTCAAGAAATAATGTTTCTTGGACACAGGGAGGGGAACGACACACACCAGGGCCGGTCGGAGGGTGGGAACTAGGGGACAGATAGCTAATGTATGAGGGACTTAAAACCTAGATGACAGGTTGTAGGTGCAGCAAACCAGCATGGCACATGTATACCCATGTAACATACCTACACGTTCTACACTTGTATCCCAGAACTTAAAGTAAAATTTTAAAAAATAGCATTTTTCAAAGCATGAATGGCCATATTAACAAAATATTCAGTGTCCTGCTCAAACACAGATCACTTAGATTGTGGAATGCCACATACTCATGGGTCTGAAAAAAACATAGTATTAAATCATGTAGAAATTGAATCATTTGGGCAATTATTTCCCATTTGGAGTAGGTTATCAACTCATTTTCTTAAACTTTTATTAGGCAACTTCAACAAATATAATTTTATTAAAAAGTATATCTGTTTCATGTCAAATATAAAAAATATTCCTTTTAAGCCTTGTTTAAAAGACAATTTCTGTTTAAAACCCTAAAATCTGAAGGCATTGTCCATTATTTCACTTGGTTTTCGAGCCCTATTGCACATCAGTACTTTTCTCTCCAGAAAAGCTCATGTGTTTCCATGTGGGGAAGGCAATGAGAACTACAGAAATGTTTGTGCTTTCTTTGTCAAGAACTCAGAGCTAAATTTAGGACTTAGCTGATCCAGTAAACAAACTCTACTTCAGATATATCTATTCATCTTTCTGTTTAACTGAATTGATTTTTCTTTTTAACTGTCCACCTTATACTTATTTGAATATTCAAAGCCATATTGAATCCCTTTTGGAATAAATTGAGCCCAGAAGTCATACACGTATTGTATACAGGTTAATTACAATTCTTTCTCCAAATCATAGAGTCAGTGACTGATACTTCTCCATCACTCCCAGTCTCACCGTGGCACGTGGTTCAGCTAAACATGGCACTAGAAAGGGTCTGAGAATCATTCTGCCACCAAGTATATAAAGACTGCAATCTAGCCTCACTTTTCAACTACATGCTTGAAAATCTTTGGGAAGGAATGAATGTCTATATATGGGTATAAATATGAGTTGCTTAACCCACATTCTAGAACTGCTTTCAAAAAAATAGTTCATTTATTAAAGACATAATTGGTCCCACTGAACTAGCAAATTTAAAAGAAAAGTAACATCCAAGATTGGCTGAGGTGTGGAGAAACAGAAATTCTCATATACTTCTGGTGAGTGTGCCAATTAGCACCACCTTTCAAAAGGCAGCTAGTGATTAGCAACAGGGGTCTGGCATCGGGAAGGCCTGAGTCCCACTTCTGGCTTTCTTACTTACTGGTTATGTGACCTTGGTCAATATGTGAAGGCCTTTAAGTCTCTTTATCTTTATTATCATTACGACTGATGCATTGATTTTTGTAGAGGCCGGGTTCGCTGCCCAGGTTAGTCTCACACTCCTGGGCTCAAGCAATCCTCCCACCTTGGCCTCCCAAAGTGCTGGGATTACAGGCATGAACCACCATGCTCAGCGAGGCCTCATTTTCTAGTCATCTTTAAAATGGGTATGATGATAACAGTAAATCTGAAATGCTGTCTTAAAGACTGAGACACAGAGCTCAGTGCACTGTAAGCGTTCGTAAGTTTTATTTTATTATGATTATAATGACTTTTAATAGTCTGGTTTGCCAATACAAACAAAAGCCTTTAAACTAAACATTAGTTTCTGACCCAGAAATTCCATTTCTAAGAATTCAGCCTAAGGAAATAACTAAGGACACCCACAATGATTTAACTGCCAGAACGTGGTGGAATTCCACAGTCCTAATTCCAAACACTGGCTGTATGTGTTCAGTCCTGGAGCTGGAGCCGGAAGGTGTAATCAGATGCTCTAGTGACTCGAGGTCTTACCTGATGTTCACAGCCTTCCTCCAATTCTTCCTAAGTGGAATGAAGGATGTTCAATTTTGATTATGAGAATTTGATTTTTTTGATGACTTGATTTTGATTATGAGAATTATAGTATCTGGCATAGCAGACTTGAAATTTAGGAGAAAAACATTTAAAAATAATCTTCAATTTGAAAGTTTTATTGAAGCTTTAAGTTTGGGTTTTTTCCTCATCTCCAGTGAAGAAATGCTTTTAACTGACAATAATTAATTAATAACAAGATCAGCCCTAGGAGAGTGTTTACTTTGTATAATTTCCTAAATCCCCTGTGTTAAAATCCACTGGTTTGTTTGTTAAACACACAGATTGGTGTTTTTATCCTAGGCCAGCTAAATCTGAATCCTGGACAGTGGCTTGGAAATCTGGCCTGTTATAAAGCACCCGGAGCTGAACCCCCAGGCCACAGTTTGAGTTCCACTCCCTGGGAGATGAGGAGCACCAGTCCATCAAGAGAGCAGTTCAGGTCTTCTCAGGGGGTTGGAAGTTTCAAGGCTGTGGACAGTCATGGCATCATTTGAAAAGAGAAGTATGGAAATAATTGGCTTATAAAGGAAAATAGAAATCGATTTTTTCTTGCACTGTTGTTGCTTTTGAGGATCTATTAGATCACTTGAAATAGTATCACTTATGCCTGTATCTGTTTCTGCACAGGGATGTTTACAGGATTCTAGCAGGGGGTCTTTCTTAAAGAGTTTCATTGACAAAGAATGTTCATCTAAGCATTTCACTCTTTGAGGGGCACTTTCTTATAAACTCTTATATCCCTTATAAAAATCTAGCAGCTGTCCAGCCTAGCTCTGGTAAAGGGTTTCATTTTTCTCTCCCCACTCTCTTCACTGTTGTAAGCCTTACATTTATTGTCACAGATGAATGCAATTCAAAGATTGGCTTTCAAAAGACAAATATGGTCTACTCAATAGCAACCATTCTGTAGAGCAGAGGAATCTCTTCTGCATTCTTTCTACATTGTGAATTGTTTCTCTTTTAGGTTGTTTAAGATTATAAAAAGTTTCAATAATTCACTTTTAGCTTTTAATAATTTCATTTTCTCAAGCAAGTAAACTTCAAAAAAAAGTGAGAGTAGCATCTTAGTGACCCAGACTGTTTGATCACACGCCTGTCAACAGAAGATAAACCTTTGCTTTGGTGTCTTCCATAATGCCTTGAAAATCAGGTGTTTAAAGCTGCCGGATAGCAGAGAAAGAGGTAGCAGTTCCAGCAAATATGAAACTCCTTCACTGACCAAAGGTGCACATATGTGCATGGAGGCAGCTCATATATGTTAGATATATGTATACGTTTGTCTATACAGTATGATATGCACACATATTAATCTATATAATTATTCTGCATATATGTTAAAAAGGGTTTACATTAATGACAAAACAATTTTTCTTCAACAAAGTTTTGCTTTTTTTCTATATTCTAATATCCAAAACCCAAGGCTAATATGCAAAATCTGAAACCATGCACTTTTTAAATTCATCTTGGTCAACGTGGCACCAACTGTCCCAGCCACCCTGCTTTATCGCCTGTTTTCCCATCACATCCATACACACACACACACACACACACACACACACACACACACACACACACACTGCCCACACGTAAGCAGGTAGTCTTCTGATGCAATTCTCGTTCACTGTAGTTTACTGTCATTCCCTATCTCCCCTCTCAGCCCTCATATTCAGATCTTAACCTGAGATTCCTCGTGCTTTATAAAGGGTATTATGTTTCCGCCCAGTGCCTCCCTCTCTCTCTCAGTCCAGGCATCCCTGGAGCAGTAGGCCAGCCTCCTAGCCTGGAAGAGTGAGAAGTTCCAGCCAGGGTTCAAAGGGGTAGTGAGAGAACTCCAGCAGAATGTGCTCTGAAGTGTGCATCTGGGAACCTTGAAGCAGAGAGATGGCCTGGGGGAGGAAACCACCCATGTCCGCCACCCCCGCCACCCCCCGCCCAGGAAAGCTAAAGTGGGGAAGCAGGCAGGGGACAGAGCAAAGGGATGGCTATAAACTGTAGCCATGGCTGGCCATGTGCCCAGAGCCTCGGCATTAAGCCCCCATGCACACATGCAGATCACATCCTCTTCAGGCAAATGGGGAGGCGTGGAGGCACATTTCTCTTATGTTCTGCGAGCATTCTTTGAAAGGTACATTGTTTTCAGAGGGCCCATTGTCCCAATAACCTACTGTTCTCATTTACAAATTTAAAATAAAATAAATGATAGTGTTCAATTATTATAGAAATGTAAGGGATTTTTTTCTTTTAACCTGCAAAAGTACACTTTGGCGGAAACACATTATCTATAAAGAATAAGTAACTGTACGTGTTGCCCGTCTTATTTTAATTGAGAGGAATCTCTGTAGCTGAATATTAAATAGGAGCTGAACTTGGGGCAGGAATACCAGGGAGGTGAAGAAACAGAAAGGACAGGCCAAAGGCAGGTGGCAATTCACTGCAGCGGTTCAGTCTCGGCGAGGACCTGCCTCTGTAGTGACGGAAATGGAAGACAAATGCACTTTGGTATTTACGGTTCTTCACGGCTGGGAACAAAGTGCCTTGACCTGAATTCTGCCCGGCATTGCCTAGGCGGGGCCGGCTCCTCTGCCTGCCGGGCCGGTACCACCTGCTATTTCATGAGATCTCCTGCAACACGTTCACACTCCTTCACACAAAACAAGACACTCTTACATACTTCATTGGAAACTCGAACCCACATCTCTGGCTGCCTTTGGGAGCTGTCTTTTCAATACCTCTCTGCTCCTGCAGCCACCTGAGTATTATTGTCCAAAATCCAGATCTGCCTTGAGCTTTCACTCTACCCTCTCCAGAAACGATCTCATCCATTCCCCGGCTTCACTGATGATCTTTACGTCCAAAACATCCTACCTTAAGCCTTCTTCTTGGAGCTGTCTTGATGTCTAGGCCTTAATGCCCAGCTGTGCACTGGACGACTGTTCCACAGTACCTAGCAGACCCCTCAAACACGATGCCAACAATGGAACTCACCATCACCCACCCTACCACAAAGGCTGTGTTCCCCATCTCCGCGCAATGCCCTTACCATTGCCCTCGGAACTCACCCTGGGCTTTTTGTTTTATTCACGGGACTCATCTTTCTCCTACACACATCTAAACGATCACTTGTCCTGTCATTCTGAAGAATTCTACAGCTCTCTATTCAACTGTTTCAAGCCCAGTCCACACTAAGATCAACTCATGTTCTGTGGAAACTTCTAACTACTGTTTCTATACTACCTTCTGCCCTCATTAGCCTCCACCGGAAAGATCCAGAATGTTCTTTCTCAAAAATGCAAAACTCAGGCCGGGTGCAGTGGCTCACGCCTGTAATCCCAGCACTTTGGGAGGCCTAGGCCGGGGGATCAGCAGAGGTCAGGAGTTGGAGACCAGCCTGGCCAACATGACGAAATCTTGTCTCTACAAAAAATGGTACTCCAGCCTGGGCAATAAAAGTGAAACTCTGTCTCAAAAATAAATAAATAAGTGTTGGTGAGGATGTAGAGAAGAGAGAATCCTTGCATGCTGTTGGCATGAATGTAGATTAGTAAGCCATCATGGAAAACAACATGGAAGTTGTTAAGAAATTAAAAACAGAGCTACCATATGATCCAGCAATCCCACTTCTGGGTATCTGTTCCTGGGAAATGAGATCAGTGTGCAGAAGACACAGCTGCACCTCCATGTTCATTGCTGAGTTTTTCATCATAGCCAAGATATGGACATCTAAGACACTGAGGAATCAACGTCAGCAGCCATCACTGAACGAACAAATTCTTAAAACGTGACAAAATCAAAACACAGAAACAGAAGAATGGTGGTTTCCAGGGACTGGGAAGTGGGGGAAATGGGAAGATGGAGGTCAAAAGTCAAAGGTCAAAGAGTGCGAAGCTATAGTTAAACAGGAAGAATGTGCCTAGAGCTCTAATGGGCACCATGAGGACTTCAGCTAATAACATTGCATTGTATATTAGAAATTTGTGACGACAGTCATTTTAGATATTCTAACCACACACACAAAAGGGAACGATAACTATGTGAGATGATGGTTAATTTATTTGTGTGCAGTAATCACATTACTATGTGTATATATATCAAAACATCATATCGTACACCTTAAATATCTACAATAAAAAAGAAAATGTGGTATATATACATGCAATGGGATACTATTCTGCTTTAACAAAAAGAGAAAAGAAATTGTTATTTGCAACAATATGGATGGACCTGGAGGATAGTGTTTTAAGTAAGATGAGCCCTGCATGAAAAGACAAACACCACACTTATCTGCAGAATCTCAAAAAAGTTGAAGTCATCGAAGTAGTGAGTAGCATTGTGGTGACCAGGAACTGGGGAAGGAGCGTGGGGCGTGGGTGGGGGGAAATGAGGAGACGCTGGTCAAAGAGAACAAAGGTTCGGTTAGACAGTAGGAATGAGCTCTGGATACCTGCACAACACGTAATCACAGTTAATAATCATGTACTTTACTCCTGACAGCTGCTAAGTGAGTAGATGTAAATGTTCTCACCACACACAAAGAAGATAAGTATATGAAGTGATGGATATGTTAATTAGCTTCTTTAATCATTTCACAGCCTATACAGATGAAAATATCCCATTGTGCACTGTAAATATATGCAACTTTTATTTGTCAAATATATCTTAATAGAGCTAGAAGAAGAAAACCTGCCTTCCCCAGCTTTCAGGCTCGTTCCGCCACTTTGGCAGACATGGCTAGTTTCCTACGGCAAATTTACTCTCCCCATCTTTCATAATAACAGAATCTAGATTTTGTTCAGAGGAGCAACATGCTCACCTTCCCCGTCTGGGTGATCATGTGACCCATTTCTGGCCAATAACAGGTCATCGGCAGTCTTCCAGTGGGGCTTACCAAACAGATTTTTTAAAGAGAGACATTGAGTTGGCCTGTGTCTACAGCCCTTCGTCGTTTCCTCTCCCTTCTGTCTGAGGTCACGAGTGATGTCTGGATGTAAGAGAATAAATGACAATTTAGGCCCATGTGGACACTCATGTTGTGATGATGGAGGAGGAAGGTAAAAGGAACTCAGGATCTTGATGCATAGCAGGATACCTCTTTCTTTTAAAAGCTTACTGCCTCGTTCATTGCTACATGCTTGTTACAGTGCTTGAAGCAAAGTAGAAACAGTTAACTATGGAATGAGTGAAGGAATGAAAGCAAAAGGAAGATATGCAGTCCGTAGTAGCAGTATGTATGAGCTTCCTCCAAGGCTAAGTGTCTTCGTTCCTTTTAAAGGATTCTAAGGTTCTGTGGCTATATAAATACAAGATCAGGATATGAATATCTAATATTCTCTCATCAGTCATTTGTCTGATTTGAAAGCCTAAACTTTGGTTAAAAATGCAGGTATTATATGGACAGGGAAACATGTTAGATTAATATTAATGCTCAAATTAGCCTATCTGACTATCTATGTATAATTTGCTTACCAGTAACTTGGAGGAATAGGACCAGAACCCCAGACAAATGTTCAGAGGGGAAAGGAAGCAAATTGGAGATAATGGGAAGGGGATGTGGAAATATAGTCTGGAATATGATGAAGTGTTCCTATAGCAATATCTGTGCTGACAATTAACAATGATGCTTCCTTAGTTCACACAGGACAGCTCTCGAAGGATCTTTGGGTATAATTTTGATCTCCTTTACACTGGAAACATTTGCAATATCAGTATAGCCACCAGAGAAGTGGTATCATTTTTACTAACTGAAATATAGTTTTTTAACTACATTGAGAACTGCTACAAGATGGGGATTCAGGGCAGTGACTGAAGTATTGGTAGAAATGGAAAATGTTCTTTTTGTTGCAATTGTCAGTCTCAGATACATTCATGGGAATAACAGCGAACTGTGAACTGCCTGCCTGTAGCAGCTGCACATATTGTTACAGTTAATGCATACAGTAGTAAGTGTCCTATCTCAGGATGCCATCACAAAGTGCTTGGTGATAGACTGGGTAGCTTGTAAACTGCCGAAATGTGTATCCCACATTTCAGGAAGCTGGAATTCAGAGTGTCGGCATGGTCAAGTTCTGGGGAAAGCCAGCTTCTTGTCCATAGATGCTGTCTTCTTGCTGTGTCCTCAGCTGGTGGAAAGGGGCCAGGGAGCTCTCCAGGCTCTCTACTGTAGCACTGATCCATTCATGAAGACTCCACCCTAATGACCTAATCGCTCCCAAAGACCCCACCTCTTAATACCATCATATTAGGTATTAGATATTAGGGTGATTTCAACATATGAATTTGTGGGGGGGGCATAAACTTTCAATCCATAACAGTACGTAAAAGAAGAAAAGGTAGAAAAGAATAAAATAGTACCTTCTGAGGTATGTTACTTAGTAATAATTGTTACTTTAAGAGAAGAAAGGACCAGAATTAATTATCAAGGAGTTTATCCCTAGTTTCTAAGAAGAGAAACTGGTAGACTTCTTTAAAACATATGGCACTGAAAATGTAGATAAGTAATAGGAAACAGAATACAAAGAGAAAAGAAACAGGTGCAGAGAGTTTTCTAGTCCTTTGAAGCTAAACCTACATTTTTAAAAATTAATTTATATTAAAAATAAAGAATATTTTGATCCAATGACTATAAAATTCCAATATAGTGAACACAGAAGTTGACAGTTGATACATTATCACATTAAGTGTCTACAGAAGCCAAAGTAAATAAAACATAGATTAATTGGGATTATAATTTTTTGAAAGTACTTTTGTTTACCTTTAATAAATAAAAAATTTCTGTATTCAGATAATTGTAAAAATATTGTTTCTTATCTATTTATTTTTTTAATGAGAAGAATTTCACTAATGCTCTTCATTTCCTGAACAGCTACAGCTGCTATCTCACCATGTCAAACACTGTGACCCACGACTCAGCAAAGACATATGGAAACATCAACATAACAATTGAAGTACTGTTAGTAGGAAAAGAGGCAGGCTTAGACAAGACAAGCTAGGTATGGCATTTATCTTCTTTTTGGAGGAAAATAAACAATTTGGATGGGATGGAGAAAAAGATTGAAAATGCATTGAAAGACAAATGGAAAGCTAAATAAAAAAAGTAATAAACACTTGTCCTCTATATGGAAAGACAAACTGTACATCTTCATAGGAAAAAAATGCAGCTCAAAATACAGCCCCAGCAAGCCAAGGTAGGTGTCAAAGACTGCAGAGAAGCAAACTCGCAGAAAACGCTTTCCTGTGCTTCGGTCCTGAATATGCTGGAAAGGAGTGAGCAAAACATCCCCGGCCTGGCTAGCAGATGTGTGGCCACACTCTCATCACAAGAAATACAAGAGAAGAAAGAGTCTTTGTGAAAGTTGATTGCAGAATGATATTTCTATCTTACCAGCCTAAATATGCATAGTTTATATGGGCTTCAAAGGGGGATCTCTACAGCTAAAGATAATACTGATTGATTGAGGCCTTCACAATACGGCAACTGACAAATTGCCTTCATACGCACTGTACTGTCTGAGGTCCAGTGTGGAAGATTTATCTAGATGGGCACAATATTTTGAAAGGACGAATTCAGGATGTGGGAAGCTAAAGATTGCCTTCATATGCCCTGCAATGTCCTAGGTCCAATGTAAGATGACCTGGATGAGTACGGTATTTTGAAAAGAGTCATTCAGGAAACATCAGCACCTAAGAAAGCCTTGTATTTTTAGCAGAAACTTCAGTGGAGCATACACTGCAAGCTTCCAATTCCAGTAAAGGAGTACAGATCCCACCAGGGTCACTCTGAGTTAGCCCCTCAGACAAACACGACACACAAAGCCAGCCACTCAGAGGAGTTGACCAGATGAATGTGCTCTGCCTTCAGGAACGTGCTGTTTCTCTAATTCCTTGAACTCTTCCCCAAGTCTCTACTGGGCAAAAGGAAGGGCTCCATGGTTTCCACATGGAATGCTACGCCTCATCTCCACTTGACTCCCCAAGGATAAACTGTCTCTTCTGTAGGAGGCACAGTGCAGAAACTTAAGGAAAATAAGGCGGGGCAGCGGTCTTGGGTGGGAGGCTGGCTGAAGCCCTTCATCTTCCCCAAGGACAGCCACAAGCAATAAAAAGATTAGGTCATGGGGTATTAGACTAGGCATGAATCTTAAACAATAGTACAAAGTACAGCGGAAACGTCATAATTATTAGGCTCCTCCGCAAGGCATTTCCTGGTTCCTTGAGCCACAGTTGGTCAATCCCTGGTAATTGCCACCTCAGCACTTCATGTCTACCTTTATTGAAACACTTAATGAGTTGAAGTAAAATGATTTATTACATGTCTGTCTCTTCCCTCTCTTGTGGCCTGCTAAATTATGGGTCCACTATGGCATAGCAGATGTCTTCTAGATTATTATTCTATCCCTAACCCATCCCCTTTGTCCCCAAACCTACATATGCCTAACACTTGTCTGGCACTTACAAGGCAATAGAAAACAGTCATTTGTTGAACAAATAAATTCATGACTTGCAATCTGAGCCAATACATTATTGAAGTAAAATTTCCTGGTTGGGCACGGTGGTTCACACCTGTAATCCCAGCCCTTTGGGAGGCCAAGATGGGCTAATCCCCTGAGGTCAGGAGTTCAAGACCAGCCTGGTCAACATGGTGAAACCCTTGCCTCTTCTAAAAATACAAAAATTAGTTGGGCGTGGTGAGGCTTGCCTGTAATCCCAGCTCCTTGGGAGGCTGAGGCAGGAGAATCGCTTGAACCCAAGAGGCAGAGGTTGTAGGGAACCAAGAGTATGCTACTGCGCTCCAGCCTGGACGACAGAGTGAGAGCTGTCTCAGAGAGAAAATTCTCCAAATAGAAGATCAAAAATGACCCGGATGCACTTTTGTCCCCAAGAATTGTTAGACTTCAAAGTTAGAAAATAAAGGAACTTGTATTAAAAACATATGGAATATTTGTATATAAGTGTACATTTTCTTTCCAATATACTATTGAGTCTAAATATTCTAATAGAATTCGTCTAAACAAAATTCCATATTTCTATTTGTGAAATAATTTTGTATTGAGTACTTCATGCATCAGTCCATTTTCACACTGCTATAAAGATACCACCTGAGATTGGGTAGTTTATAAAGAAAAAAGGTTTAATTGACTCACAGTTCCACATGGCTGGGGAGGCCTCAGGAAACTTAGAATTATGGCAGAAGGGGAAGCAGGTACATCTTACGTCGTGGCAGACAAGAAAGCGTGAAACGAAGAGGGAAGAGCCTCTCATAAAACCATCAGATCTTGTGAGAACTCACTATCAGGAGAACAGCATGTGGGAAACTGCTCCCATGATCCAATCACATCCCTCCCTTGACACGTGAAGACTACAGGTCCCTCCCTCAACATGTGGGGACTACAATTTGAGATGAGATTTGGGTTATGACACAGAGCCAAATCATATCATTCTGCCTCTGGCTCCTCCCAAATCTTATGTTTTTTCACATTTCAAAACCATTCATGCCTTCCCAACAGTCCCCCAAAGTCCTAACTCATTTCAGCATTAACCCAAAAGTCCAAGTCCAAAGTCTCATCTGAGATAGGCAAGTCCCTTCCACCAATGAGCCTGCTAAATCAAAAGAAAGTTAGTTACTTCCTAGATATAAGGAGGGTACAGGCATTGGATAAATGCTCCCGTTCCAAATAGGAGAAATTGGCCAAAACAAAGGGGCCACATGTCCCATGGAAGTGTGAAATCCAGTGGGGAAGTCATTAAATCTCAAAGCTCTGAAATGATCTCTGTTGACTCTGTGTCTCACACCCAGGTCATGCTGATGCATGAAGTGGGCTCCCACAGTCTTGGGGAGCTCTGCCTCTGCGCCTCTGCAGGATACACGTGGAAGCTGCCAAGGCTTGGGGCTTGAACTTGACCAGCTCAACATACTGCAAAATGCGTATATAACAGGAGGCCCAAACTAAGAGCGAATGCCGAATCTCACATTCAGGATGCAATGAGTGCAGTTAGAGAGCAAACAAAAAACAAATAAAAATACAACATAAAAGGAAGATCCTCAAACAAGCCCAAACAGGGAAAGAAGGGCCCTAGGGAGACTCTCCTCCAGGGAGGTGGGCGCCTCAGTGTTGGTCTGTTTCTTGTTTTCGGCACCCTCCGAAGAAACAGCCACTGCTCACCGCCACCCTCCCCAAAGTAAGGTAGATCCACACCACTGGGGACTCCAGCCTAGAGAAACATGTCCAAAAGGTGGTGTTACTCAGAGGACAAGGCAGAATCCAAGCTTAGGGGAAGGGGCTGGAGAGGAGACCAGGGGACCTTGGGTTCCATTGTCAGGTTGGGTGAGGGCCATCTGCCTATTCTAACAGTTTATGGAAAAGTGAGCTTATAGACACCCCACCAACTCCCTTCTGGGTGGATTTCAGAGTTTGGTGGCTTCATGACTTCCTCTAACTTCCTGTCTTTTCAGTTTTAACAGCTTTGTCAACACGTTACCTTACAAGTCTGTTACAAAGGGGTTTCCTTGAGAACTGCTGAGGAAGAGAACCTGCTCGTTGCTCATGACCTGCTGTTGTTTTGGTGCTGCTCATCTGAAAGGCAAAGCAGAAAACGGCGGAGGGGAATGATGGAGGAGCTTCCTGATAGCAGCAAGTCACAACAGAGATTCCAGAAAATTCCAAGCCCGCTATTGAAAAGCAGATGAAAGCTCCTGGGTAGAGGTGTCCTGCCCAGGGAGCACATGGGGTTTCTATAATCAACAGTCCTTGGAGGCTGGAAAGAGAGTCTGCAGGATCTCCTCCTGCTGGATGGGCATGTGCCCATGGGGAGGAAAGACGGGGCAGAGTGGCGGGGGCAAGAGAGGTGAGAGAATCCTGTTCCCACTGCCATTGGAGAGACATTGATGCAAATCAGCAGTTACTCATCTAGCCTGAGTTACAAGTGTTAAATATGGTTCATTTTGCTAGAAAAACAAAGTTGCCACATAAAAAAATCAAGTTTCTTATAATAATATACACTCATTTGGACAAAAATACTTTGTTTTTCATTTGGGGAGATACAGATCTATAGATTATTTTGTTTGAAAAAACCCTATTAGTAAAACAATTATAGATAAAGCATTCACTCTTTGATAAGATGGCTTTGACAGTTAATTTTGAAGCCCCTCAGCAGAGCTCAGAATGCCTTGGTTCTTCCGCTTTGTCTCTTTTTCATCCCTGGAGAATGTTAATGACTGTATTTTTCTATGTCAATTTGCCTCCTGCTGAAGATTGTCTTCTTAATCCTCTTTAAAAATTCTCTTATTCTAATCAACCTCCAGAGGAATTAATTGTCTGAATAGAGGTGTTCTTGTTTTGATTTATACAAATCACTGTGCAATATCAACAAATGCTTGCGTGATGATTTCACTTGCACAAATTTGCCTGGATATAATGAATACCATCCATCTCATCTTCCAAAGGAATTGACATGTTCTGTTGTGGCATTTCCACCTGCATTTCATCTTTGTTCTGTTTTAAAGATGAGGGAAATCATTTCTTTCTATGTATCAAATATTTTAGGTACTTTAATATTTGGGAGATAGCACATTTACATAGGCTGGGTGAGGTGACCTGTAATCCCAGCACTTTGGGAGGCCAAGGTAGGTGGATCACCTCAGGTCAGGGGTTTGACATCAGCCTGGCCAACATGGTGAAACCCCGTCTCTACTAAAAATACAAAAACTTAGCTGGGCATGGTGGCAGATGCCTGTAATCCCAGCCACCCAGGAGACTGAGGCAGAAGAATTGCTTGAACCTGGGAGGTGGAGGTTGCAGTGAGCCAAGATCACGCCACTGCACTCCAGCTTGGGTGACAAGAGTGAAGCTTTGTCTAAGAAAGAAGGACGGGAAGGATGGGAGGGATGGGAGGGACGGGAGGGATGGGAGGGACAGAGGGAAAGAATATCAACTATTAAATTAAAAAGTAGAATTTCTTATACTCCATTTTATTACATTCATGTGTTTAGTATTATGTAGGTATATTTTACCTTAACTTTCGGTTATCACATTGTTTTCATTGGTGGTGGTCAGCAAATATTTCTTAAGTAAGTTCTATCTACAGTTCTTTCTGGTAATCATTATAGCAAAGAAGAAAAATATGAGTACATTATTCCTACTTCTAAGAAGCTTAAAACATATTTAAGAAAAAGTATATTTGGGGTGATAATAATGATAATAAGGAGTGTTTGTAAAGTATTTAACGATTCACCAAATTCCACTACATACCTAATCTAATATGATTCTTTGAGAAATCCTGAACTAGTATAGGAAGAAATGAAGACTCAGCTGGTAAAATTACCTGCTCACCTAGTGTTAGAGCCAAGATTGGAGCCACTATTTGCAGCATTAGACTTCGACTACCATTGCTTTTATTGCACCAAAAAGTATTTAACTCAGAGCACTCAAGAGTGACATGAGAGCGATTCAGACAATTTGCTGTAGTGTTTGCCAGGGTGACGTTTCACCTGATGAAAGAGGGAGCATGAAGGTGGCGTAAGAGTTTGTCCTATGGAGGCAAGGACAGTAACATGCCAGGAAATAGAATCCCACAAGGAAAGGCATGGAGGAGGGAAAGGCCAGGACGTACTCTGGAAAGATGAAGGGAACAAATTTGGCTGGATTATGACATATCTTGTGCCAAACAGGGCTAAAAGGCATTCTGAAATGACAGTGCAAAGGGCCTTTGAAATCAGCCAAAAATGTCTTCCCTTTAGTAAGTTAATAGGGAGCTTCTGAAGATTATTTGGTTGGGAAAATAACAAACTAAGATTTGTGCAATAGGAAAATTACTATGACAGTGCTTTATGAATGGGTCTGAAGGAAGAATGACGTAGAGATGAGATGAATATTGCAAAAGCCCGGGAAAAATAAGAATGAAGACCTGCATTCAAGTGTTGGTGGAGAAAGGAAAACACAAGAATGGATAGGAGGAATATTTCAAAAGTAGAAGCAAAAAGACAAAAGGACTACAGACACAGCAAGCAGTTAACTGCTGAGAAGGAAAATAGGGAGAGTTGTTAAAATGTAGTCTAAAATTTCAAGCCTGTGTGTGAGGAAAACAATTTACTATGAACGGAAATGTGGAAGTCTGGGCCACAGATTTGTGGAGTAAGACGTTGCTTAGGTGGGAAGAACACAGTTTCCATTTTGGGAATGGTGAGCTTGAGTTATTGGTAGAGTATTCATGTAAAAATATAACATAAATATATAATAGATTGAGTTCCACCCCCATGAAGGATGCATAGTAGTAGATAGAAGAATCAAGGGAGAGAAGAAAGAGAGAGAGTGAAAAGATAGAATTCAGGAATTACAGAAATTTGTTGAGCCAGGCAGGAATGAAATGGAGAGATGGTCAATTCACTTGGAGGTGAGTAGTCAAAAAAAGGAGGCAATGGTCAAGGAAGCAGGAAAAAAGATGAACCAAGAAGTAGAACAAAAAGATAATAGCCATCAGTGCTGCAGAATTCATCCAAAAGAATAACACCCAAAAAGTATGACTGGATTTATGGCTAGTAAGTAAGGAAAGAGGTTTCTGTGGCCAAGTGCAGTGGCACACACCTGTAATCCCAGCACTTTGGGAGGCTGAGGCAGGTGGATCACCTGAGGTCAAGAGTTCAAGACCAGCCTGGCCAACATGGTGAAACCCCGTCTCTACGAAAATACAAAAATTAGCTGGGCGTGATGGCAGATGCCTCTAATCCCAGCTACTTGGAAGGCTCAGGCAGGAGAATCACTTGAACCTGGGAGGCAGAGGGTGCAGTGAGTCAAGAGAGCGTTATTGCACTCTAGCCTGGGTGACAATGCCAGACTCTGTCTCAAAAAAAGAAAACAAAATGCTTCCCTATAAGGATGGATTTAGCAAACTAATTGGGTGAAACTGGAATGGGAAGGGTCGAATACGCTCAAAAACTTTGAGAAAGATAAGATGGGATAAAAGAGGAGAAAATAAGGAAAGCAAAAAGATAAGATGGTAGCTTGAGAGGGACGTACAACTAAGTGAAGGTGCCGTAGAATAGATGGGAGAGCTGAGCAGAAAAGAAATGAAGCGAGTATGATACCCAAGACAGAGGAGGGAAAAACCAAAGAAGCCAGTGGCCAACAACATAAAGATTTGGGGTGAAAAGAATCTAGAAAGAATATATTTAGAGAGAAATTTTGATAAGAGAATTTAAGGGTGCTTGAACAGAATGGCGCCAATTTTTATTTTTCTGCTTCTCAACACAATCTTACATTGAAGCGAGACTGTGGTATGTCACCACAATCCAATTCTTTAGGTAGATTTCACCTCCTCCACAGAAGCAGAATAGATTGATTGGATGTTATTGAGAATAACATTGAGTTATCAGAATAGATTGAGTTATTGCTAAGGATCAGAAATAATGTAAAAACTCTTACTTGATACAATGTAATTTCTTCAACAACATATTAGCAAGCCAAACTATAGCAGAGTCCCCAGGTAATAAAGAGCAAAGGAGTTTATTTCTCCTTCAAGTTACAGTCTGAAGTGAGTGCCTTTGTCAGAGGGCAGTTCTACTCCACACAGTGTTTCAGGGACCCAAGCTGAGGGCAGCTCCTCCATCTTTAACACGTGCTTTTCAAGGTTGCTCTGGGTATCATTCATTGACCAGGGACAAAAATCTCCTAAGAAAGATAGGCAGAAACAAACATATCCCTTCCATTTACATTTCTTTGATGTGTCCAAGGGACAAGCTTCATTGCTAGGAGCTAATAAAATGTAGTCCCTTGCTGGGCAATCCCTTCCCAACTGAAGTTCTACTTCTAAGGAAGAAGAGGAGAATAGATATTGGTGGTGAACCAAAAAAAAAAAAAAAAAATCACTGCCACAAGTATCTTCATAAAGAAACAGAATTGTGGCTTGTGCTCTAGAACATTCAAAATTAAATTACAGAAACAGTTTCACTCTTGAAGAAATCTCTCTAGGTTGTAAAGAAATAAGCCTGGAGAACAGAGTTAAATGATAAGTTTATTTCTTACTGGCTGAACTGTAGATAACATTCTCCACTTTGGAAAGACAGATTAAAGCCCAATAGATCATAGATGCTTATTAATTATTTACATAAGTAACACTTACTATCCATCACTTATGCGATCTGAATCTTCTCCGGGTGCAATTAATTAGAAATAAGATCAAAGCTACCCACTTCTTTTGATGTCCTACTTATGTAACTTATTTCTGTCAGAAGAAAATAATCATAACGTCATGTGTCATGTGAAAATATGCAAGTTCTGTCAAACATGGTTGTTCTGAGTTTCTTAGCTTTTTCTCACAAAGGATATGTCCTGTGATGTGACATCTTGTCTATTCTCACTGCAGGCTTTTATGCATACAGACTTGGTGGTCTTTCTAACTGTGTGAATCTAACTTATTTTCACTTCATTGACGTCATGTTTCTGGACTTTTCATCGTTCACATATTGCCCCTGGACCTGAGTCATGTCTTAGGTAAACAGCACAGTGAAGAACATGATGGCACTATTTGCCAATGTGCTTAAATTGTGATCCTAATGATTATTACTTATATTCACTGCCTATATCATGTCTTGGAATTCTGATAGGAATGAGGTTTCACATTTAAAAAGCTATTTACATTGGCTATCAGGAGAACCAGTTATTTCTAATTTAAACAGTTACCAGTTAATAACCTACCAAATGTTCTGAAAATAACCAGTTGAATGTTGTCAACAAAAATGTGCTCTTTAGTAGATGTGTATGAAATTGGTTTTTGGTCTGGCCCTGCCAGAAAACAGATGTATCATTTCAGTCAAGTCTCTTAAGCTTTCTGGATTCCTGGTACATCCTCACTGGTCCAATGGAAATGCTGTCTCCCAAACCTACCTTGTCAAGTCATTAGAAAATTTAAAAATAAAAATACATTAAAAGGCAAAATCAGAAGCATAATTCCTCAAAATGATTTCAGTTTGCTGATAAATCCAAACAGTGGTAAGAATTAACAGCAACAGATCACACCAATAATCACTAAAAAAAAAAAAATTCTCATGTACTCTAAGGACTACGAAAATCCTATTAAAGCCATTTCTCTTTAACGCAGAAAAAAAAATCTCAATATTAGTAAGAAAAAATATTTAATTGGAAAAAGATAAATTTTCCTAAAATTATTACTAATTTATTTTGTCCCCTTTTTCATTAAAAATCCAATGACATTTTTATGTCTTCATTAAATCAATTAAAAGATGGTTTTAAAGTGAGCCCCCAATTTGAGAAGAGAATCTAAGAATGGCCTTAGTTGACTGTGTTAGGTACAGGTTGGGTTGCTGCAAAAAGAGACGCTAAATGCAATTGTTTAGATAAGACAGAGGTTTGTTTCTCACACACACGTAACATTCCAGAGATGAGCGCAGTCCAGCCTGGCAAGACAGCTGAGCTTAGGAACTCATTCGGAAACTCACGTTCCTTCCATCTTGCTCTACCATTTCTTAGAGCAACAATTCTCAAACTTTTTGGTCTCAGAATTACTTTACACTTTAAAAAACTACAGAGGACTGCAAAGAGCTTTTGTTCATATGTGTTATGTCTTACCAGCATTCACCCAGTCAAAGTGAAAACTAAGAAAATCTCAAAGTATTTATTTGACTATTTCAAATATAACATTATATTCAGTTCCTATTTCTGTCATAACTAATTGCAACCTTGGGGGCTCAAAGCAACACAACACTATTTGCTTAGAGTTCTGGAGGTTAGAATTCTACAGTCAAGGCATTAGCAGGGCTGTATTCCTTCTGGAGGCTGCAGGGAGAGTCAGTTTCCTTGCCTTTTCAGCTTCCAGAAGCTCCCTGTGTTACTTGGATTATGACCTCTTCAGTCTTCAAAGGGTATTCCTCAGTCTCCAGTTCTTTCTTACTTCCTTTTTTGTTTTTTGCTTCCGACACTCCTGTCTCCTCCTTGTAAGGATCATAGTGATTACATTATGCTTACTTGCGTAATCCAGAATATCTTCTCCCTCAAGACCCTTAACTTTATCACATGTACAAAATCCCTTTTGCCATATGAAATAACATATTTACAGTTTCCAGTGATGAGGAAGAGGATATCTTTAGGGGGCCATTGTTCAGCTTACCACAAACATTAAGCCATTAATGTTAACATGAATAAAGCAGATGTTTATGAAAAAAACAACTACTTTCCAAAGCATAGACTATAGTAAGAAGAGCGACATTGTTTTATACTTTGCAAATGTCTTCCATGACTGGATTAATAAAAGACAGCTGAATTCTCATCTTACTTCTGTATTCAGTCTGTCCTGATGTGTTATTTTATTTAAGTATACGAAAAGAATATCTTCCTACAGTCACATATGTTCCAAACTGGAGGAGCATTTTAAAAGACTTCTCAGATAATTGTAGATACACTTATTTAATACCACACTGAAACTTAACAAGAGGTAGGTTTTTAAAGGTTGGTTGCAATGTAGAATCTGAAACAATATTCACAAACTTGTCATATTCTGTCACAGGAAAATTGGTTTATGTTGCAACTTGAATATGTCTTTTCCCCATGAATTGTGCGTACTTTTGGAATTTAGAAAATTCATTATACGATGTTTAAAAAAATTCATTAATAGCAACACCAATCACATCAGAAAAGTCTTTAAATGCAGCACTGGGAAGCTACCAAGCTCATTGCAGCAAATACAGGTTTTCCAACTCTGATTTCCTTTTTAAAGAGCTTGAATTCTATCTCTGGCAACAAACACTATCAGTTATTTTCCCTGAAGCAACAGGCTTCCTTCGTTCATTTCCAAGAAAATGTCTGCCAAGTCCCCAAGTCTGAATAACCATGATTTGTCTATCAGTTGTTTTCTCAAGTAAAACACTGTTACATTTTTAAAAAAGAAGAAGAATGGTTCAGTTCTCAGCTCAAATAGCTGCACAAGTACTTCTCTTCCAAATAGTCATTACACTCCTTATATGTTTGAACATACTACTTAAAGCCATGTACTCAAAGTTCTGAATTTCATAATATCAGTCCTTGTTACAGCTTCATCAAGGACATTTCTAAGTGCACCTGGGACTTTTCCTCTGTGGCTGTACAGCAGTGAAGAATTCAGGGACTACTTGGTGTGATTGCCTTAACTCAAGGTATCAGCAGTGGCACCATCAGTACAAAAGTCAACTCAGTGAAAAAGGCCAACAGCCTCTTAGTACAATTACTGAAATGGCTCTGACAATTCAGACCCACTGAAACTGTCCCATGGATCCCTAGGGATCCAGATATGGCAAATTGAGAACTGCTGCCTTAGGGCACTATCTTTGCCAACCTCATTGAATCAGTGCCACATCCATGATCCGGCTTTCAGGAAGTAAGGAAAAGATCAGAAGTGGAGGGCAAGCCATGTCTTTCTGGACAAGGGATAGAGCCGTTTCGTTCATTACTTCCACTCACATCCCCAGAGTAAGAACACAGTCACGTGAACAAACCTGGCTGGGGACTGATGGGAAATGTGGCCCCAGCGAAGCCAGGCTGCCCTGTGTTGGCTAAGCTGGATTACTGTTAACAAAGGGGAGAACAAATTTTGAGGGAACAAGAAACATTCTGTGCCATTAATCCCATCCAATAGCATCAGTTAAGCTTCCATATAATCGCCTTCTTACATATTAATTTTAGCACATGTATAGCTTTCAAATGACCATAATCTGGCTATGTAATTCATTTTAGGTGTCAAGTTCAGCCATTAAAATGCTGCAAATACAAGATTGCAAAGAGTACTATTCCTGAAGTGGAAGCCCCCTTAACACTGGGACTAGCTCTGGGCAGCAGTTCTCTGGAGAGTGGGGAGGAGAGAATGAGGGCAGCAGATCATATTTTTCTGTAGATGGAACAGACTGAAATAAAAATCTGAATACTTTTAAAGAAAAACTAGGCTGGGTGCAGTGGCCAACACTTTGGGAGGCCAGAGTGGGAGGATCACTTGAGCTCAGGAATTCAAGACCATCCTGGGCAACATAATGAAATCTTATCTCTTTAAAAATATATATTTAATTGGCCAGGTATAGTGGTGCATGTCTGCTGTTCCAGCTACTCGGAAGGCTGAGGTGGGAGGATCCCTTGAGCCTGGCAGGTCGAGGCTGTAGTGAGCTGTGATTGTGCCACTTGCCCTACAGCATGGACGACAGAGTGAGACCCTGTATTGAAAAAGAAAAATCTCAATATATTTCTACCTTGTCCTCTCCCCACATATAAGACAAGAGCCTTCACAGTGGTAGAAGGAGCATGAGCCTTTACGTAAGAGAAAGTCTAAGTTTTTACTCAGTTTCCACACTGATAAATGGGAATAAATCAGATCCAACTAATAAATGAGATCTAAGGGATCAAGTGAGATGACCTGTGTGGTGCTGTCTACTTAGCGAAAACAACAACAAAACTCAGGTGCACCAGCAGGCAGTGATTTTTCTGGTTAGGAACTAAAGCTAAAGTGATTGAATTGTGTCTGGTTTTCTAGTTCTAACACTACCATTTAATGGTTCAAGTCTATGCACAATAAAAGTTGGCCTCTCAAATATCCCTAAATCATTAGGTGAACAACAGGAGATCTCCCAAGGTCAAAATTTTCTGTACCACAGGGTTGACTGCATCCTTATCCGTGGAATCTTATGCATTATAGATATGTTTGTTTTGTTTTGAGACAGTCTCTGTACTCTGTCTCCCAGGCTGGAGTGCAATGGCACCATCTCACCTCACTGCAACCTCTGTCTCCTGGGGTCAAGCGATTCTCCTGCCTCAGCCTCCTGAGTAACTGGGATTACAGGTGCCCACCACCATGCCAGGCTAATTTTTGTGTTTTTAGTAGAGACAGGGTTTCACCATGTTGGCCAGGCTGGTTTCAAACTCCTGACCTCAGGTGATCTGTTCACTTTAGCCTCCCAAAGTGCTGGGATTAGAGCTGTGAGCCACTGTGCCTGGCCGAATTATAGATGTGCTTTAAGAGCCTCTCCCCATCTAGTTAAATAGCTCTCTTGAAGATCATATCAACCAACCCACCCCACCACCTCTCCTCGCAGGGTAGGGGGTAAGAATCAAGGCAGCATCCAGGCAAGAAAGGCCCAAATAAGCTGTGATCTCACCAGCTGCTCCCTAACATGATTTGGTCTCTGGCATGGTAAATGCTAGTGTTCCCAGTCACTGACTCATCAGGGGTCTTTCTGCTCTTTCATTTCTGCTGCTAGAGAAGTGGCCTGGGGCAGCCTTCCTTAATAGCTCCTTAACCTCCCAGGGAGGCCCTCTGCCTTTTGTTCCTGTAAACAGAGGAAGTATCTACCACCTGTTCAATAACTGCCAAATGCTGGGAACCTTGGGGACAAAGATGAATTTCTTCTAGATTACATGGTTAGTCTCTGGATTCATCAATGAGAGGCTGAGCACTTCGATTATGTAAGAGCAACAGCTTTTCATGGAACTTAGGTGCAAGGATTGAAGGCCATTTCCCATTAGGCTCCTGGCCAGTCAGGGCAGAGTGCAGGGTGTACAGAGAGCAGGGCTGAAGGCCTGTCATTCCACTGGCTGCAGGAAGGACAAGCTGCAGGCCGCAAGCACATCCCTCACACATTACAAGGAAGGCAAAGTGCTAACCACACACAGGGCTGAAAAAGCAAACATGATTAGCCCAGGTCAGCCCTGACAGTCTCCAGGATAAATAAACAGGCTACGGTGTTCCCTCAATGAGGTAGCAATTCAAACTAATCATTAATATCATGAAAAAAATACTGCTTCTAGTATATTTTTAAAAATATCTGCACCAGCTACGTAAAAGGTAGCTCAAAAATATGTTCTCTTTCTAAAAGGAAAAAAACTTAAACTTGCAAGAGTAGAAAACGGCCCTCTCTTCTGCTTTCATGGGCTGAGGTGGAATGGAACATAAACTACATGAAAACACCAACGTTCAGACGGGCACAGTGGCTCACGCCTGTAATCCCAGCATTTTGGGAGGTCGAGGTGGGCGAATCACGAGGTCAAGAGATCGACACCATCCTGGCCAACATGTGAAACCCGATCTCTACTAAAAATACAATAATTAGCTGAGCGTGGTGGCACATGCCTGTAGTCCAGGCTGAGGCAGGAGAGGTGGAGGTTGCAGTGAGCTGAGATCACACCGTTTCACGCCAGCCTGGCAACAGAGCGAGATTCCGTCTCAAAACAAAGCAAAAAAACAACATTCACAGCTCCTTTTTGCAGCCTCCCTCATGGATGCCCCAGGCCCATCTGTCTGCATGATTGGAGATTTGAAGCAGAGCCTTGGCCAGATCGGCCACACCCACATCCGCCGGCCACACTCACATCCGCCGGCCACACCCACATCCGCCGGCCACACCCACATTCAGAAAGTTGGCAGATGCAATGACTACTACCAGCCACTGCTAAGAACCCCTCAGGAATCCACATCTGCTGGCAACTGGGCACACTCATGGTTGCTAAATCCCTAGGCAACAGGACATCAAACACATACGGCTTTATCCACTGAGCCTCTTCCCCTTTGTTAAAAATGTAGTATGCCAACAATAACCAAAGGGTAGCTTATTATAGTCTAAGCCACTTGCACAGTAATAATATGTTATTATTCTGTAACTCAGTAAATACAGATTGTAAAAGCAGTTTATAAACACAGAAATGGAAAGTTAGAGCACATTAGAAAACAAATAATTTACAAGTGATTACTACTTAGAATTTTTCTCCTAAGTTTTGAGGGAGAGTCATTTTATAATTACAGACCTCAAGGTTGGTTTCTCTTTTTCTAACAGCACCTTTTCTTTTTCTACTTTATTAGGAGAATACATCTAGGCTATTTTAAAATGCTATATCCAGGCATGGTGGCTCACACCCATAATCCCAGCATTTGGGAAACTGAAACAGGAGGATTGCTTGAGTGCCATTCTAGACCAGGCTGGGCAGCATAGTGAGACCCTGTATCTACCAAAAAAAAAAAAAAATTAGCCAGACATGATGGTAGGAGGCTGAGGCAGAAGGATCACTTGAGCCCAGGGAGCCAAGGGTACAATGGGCCGCGATGGCACACTGCTCTCCACCCTGGGCAACAGAGCAAGACCCTGTCTCAAACCAAAAACCAAAAAACAGAAACTACTGTGACAAAAGGAAAACCCTCCCTCTCTGCCTAGGCTAAGAGTTTTAAAATATTTTTCTTTTTATCATTATTTGTTTTAAAAAGAACACTCATTCAAATAATACACTAAAGACAAGATTCAAAAACAATTTAGAACCTACCAAACATTGATTTGTAGCCATTACCTTAGGATTTATTTTCCCCCTAAACAATTATATATATTCTCTGGAAACAAGAACCTTACAATTCCTTTCCATTCTTCTGGCAGGTGTTCATTGTTCTGATTAGGGATCAAAACGCTTATTTTGCTCAGCGACCAACATCAAATTATCAGTACTCAGAAGCCTATTGTTTACAAGTCATGCAGAGAGTGGGGAAAGCATTTCATTTTGAGCATAACTGAAATGGAAATCACATTGCTTGTTTTTCTTTTCTTTCTTTTTTTTTTTGAGCTGGAGTCTCGCTCTGTCGCCCAGGCTGGAGTGCAGTGGTGCAATCTCGGCTCACTGCAACCTCCGCCTCCCGGGTTCAAGCAATTCTCCTGCCTCAGCCTCCCAAGTAGCTGGGATTACAGGTGCTCGCCACCACACCCAGCTAATTTTTGTATTTTTAGTAGAGATGGGATTTCACAATGTTGGCCAGGCTGCTCTCGAACTCCTGACCTCAAGTGATCTGCCTGACTTGGCCTCACAAAGTGCTAGGATTACAGGCGTGAGCCACCGTGCACGGCCAAAATCACAGTTTAAATGAAATTTTACTCAAGATTGGTGATTAATATGTAATTATTTGGGGTTTCAAAATTTTCTTTTTTGAAACACATTATAATCTGTAACTACCCTATGAAATTTGTGACACAGTTGAAATAGGCATCTCACTTCCTATAAGCAGGCTAGGAGTCGAGTGGGTCCATCCTATGATTTTTATATTATATTTTCTGGTCTTCCAGACTGTTTATATAGGAGGTGCCACCATGTCCACGTCCATAGACCTTTCTACTGCTACACTTGCACTCAAAACATAGTGAGCACCCAATTAGTGCAGGTCATTTCTATTTTTAAAATCATTATTAAGATTAGAAGACTAACACTATTTTATTCCTCCATGACCCAACGCTAGAAAGTTTGCTAATCTCAAAGTCAAAATTTAGGCTAGCCTGTCAGTGGGTGCTACCAAGATTAGTTCTTTGTACCATATCTTGTTCTTATTAAAGTAGACCTTGTAAGCCAGACACAGTGGCTCATGCCTGTAATCCCGGCAGTTTGAGAGGCTGAGGTGGGTGGATCACCTGAGATCAGGAGTTCGAGACCAGCCTGGTCAACATGGCAAAACCCCATCTCTACTAAAAATACAAAAATTAGCCAGGTATGGTGGCGGGTGCCTGTAATCCCAGCTACTGGGGAGGCTGAGGCAGGAGAATCACTTGAACCTGTGAGGTGGAGGTTGCAGTGAGCCCAGATCGTGCCATTGCACTCCAGCCTGGGAGACAAAGCAAGACTTCATCTCAAAACAATTAAGTAGACCTTGTAATATTTATAATGACCTAAACTTAAACAGTGGGAGTTTCGTGTTCACCTGCAAGTAGTTCTGCCTTTGCAAACTTGCAGATGTCAGAGAACAATCCAAAAGGGCAGGTGTTCGTAATCCACTGTGATCTTCGCGTTTTATTCGACATTTGCTGCCCTCTGTTTGATGGCGTGTCTCCAAGTGTCGCTTGGTCCATAAAAGACAAAATTTACATCCCTTTCTTTTCCATGCTCTAGAACACATGTCTCCTTTTTCTTATACTCTCTATCTGATGATAAATATTACCCCAGGATAATAATTGTCTCTCAGGCGGAATACATTAATCACTTTTAATCTCTTTCTTTGACATACTCCATATACCTCATGAATAATTAAATAATGATTCACAATTAGCCAGTTTTTCTGCATTCTTTTTTACTTTGCAGACTTCAAAGGACTTTTGGACAGGTAGAAGGTGAGGCTGATGGTAAAGATCAACCACAATGATCTTATCACTCAATATCTGTTCTTGCTAAGGAGAAATGCATTCTTTATCAATGATGAGGGAAAGCCAAATCTTCAGCTTCAAAGCTTGTAAGTTTTTAACAAATCCTTGTTCACTTCAACCCATAATTCTGAATTGCACCTGTATCTGCTCACTCATCTGAGTCAAAGTGTGTGTGCCATCACCTAAATCCATACGCCTCACTAACCAAGGCTCAATTCTCCTACTGAGCAAAGTTGTGCAAGTGGAGACCGGATTAGACAAGGTCAAAACACACAGCGTTTACAGCAGCAGTCCCGTTTTCAAATGCATAAGGAAACTCAGGCAGTTCTGTTTATGATAAAACCATAGTTCATGCTCTTTACTAAATATTTTGTTTAATGGGTTAGTTTTTAATAGCAAAAAGCTAAGCGGAAACAGTCATTAGAACAAGTCCTCAGCACATCAGTCCACTTATTTTAGAAATTAAGGCTGGGCATTACAGCTCATGCCTGTAATCCCAGCACGATGGGATGCCTATGTGGATGAATGGCTTGAGCCCAGGAGTTCCAGACAAGCCTGGGCAACATGGTCAAACTATACCTCTACAAAAACACAAAAATTAGCTGGGTGTGGTGGCATGTGCCTGTAGTTCCAGCTACTTGGAAGGCTGAGGTAAGAGGATCACTTGAGCCCAGGAGGTTGAGGCTGCAGTGAGCCATGACTGCACCACTGCACTCCAGCCTCAGTGACAGTGAGAACCCAACTTAAAAAGTAAAAAATTTAAAAAGCAAACGTTAAGTGGAGTGCTAAATTGAATCAATTAAGGTGGATACTAAAAGTATACTTCGGAAACATGTTGCCAATACTCATTTAGTATTAATTACAACATATTTGACCTTCAGTGGTTCATGCTCGGTATTTAGGAGACTTTTAGATCCAATTTAACTTTCTTCGTTTTCTTGCTTTAATCCATTGTTCTTCATAAAGGAAGTGTTCAGGTCCCATGAATAGGATTAAATCAACTCTCTGGCAAATCCACGCTGGCCTCGGGCCCCTGGGTTAAACTTAGGTAGGGATCTCTATGAGCACTGATATTGGCATTTGGTCTCCTGGAAACTGTTCTTGAACTCAGGCAAAGACGCAACCCGTAATCTGGCAACTTCTTAGGCAAGTCTGGGACTGGCACACGCTTCAGTGCACATCTTTTATGAGTAGACTATTGGTACCTTCCCTCTGGGATTGTAGTGCAGATTAAATGTCATGCGGATTAAATAAATTCATCCATATAAAGTGCTTAGCACAACGCCTGCTATCTGGAAAGCCTTCAACACTGTTCACTTGTATTTGGCTAATGTTGTTGTTATTGCCTCAGCCCATGAAAGGACAACTAGAGAAACAAAGCTCCACCTGTTACTTGCTGAAACTGAGTCCCTGCAAGATACGGGTATACCCGAGGGGAATGCACTTGAATATGACACAGTACGTTACCATCGTTTCAGGTGGACATCTCAAAGAAAGACTTATCTTATACACACAACATGTGATTAATACTATGCACTAAATGTATGAATAAAACATATGGAGGTCACTGTGCCAAATTCAGAACAAACTTTCTCTATAACCAAAAAAATGTATTTCAGTGCTTGCATTGTTTTAGTTCTGGATAACTGTGTGGCCAAAGCTGATAGAGTTTGTTGAGAAGGGAAGATGGGGAGAGACAGAAAGCGGATGTGTAACGCTGGGAATAAGGAATATCGTTGGCGGTGGTGCCTTTTGGAATGATGATGGGGCAAAGCTGGGCACCTCACATTCCAGTACCATGCATTCTGCGTTGTCAAAAAAAAAAAAAAATCGATCCTAAGTTTTCATTCAATTCCATCGTCTTCTCAAAACAAATCAGTTCATCTAAGCATGCATTCCAACCTTTAGTAAATCTGTGTTTAGCCATTTCATTAGTCAGAAGATCCCATTTTCCCACTCCTCTTCCCCTCCATCCCAGTATAAAATGCTTTTCCATATCAGCTTGCTAGTGCCTCACATGCAGGCAACAAACAGGAAAACCTTCCATTTCACAATTCGAACCTCATGCAAAACACCTGAGTACCTCGGATCCCCTTTGACTTTAAAATTCAAATTAGGTTATACATCGCTGTATTCAGCCTGCGCCCAGGAGCCAGCATTTAACAGCAGTGGTGAACACAGACACACAGGGGCTGAAAGGTGGTGGAATGGGGGTCATGTGCCCTAGAGTAGGTAACAGGTAAGAAAAATAATAATAAAGGATAGGGACCAGGCCGGGCGCGGTAGCTCACACCTGAAATCCCAGCACTTTGGGAGGCCGAGTCAGGCATACCACGAGTTCAGGGATTGCAACCACCCTGGCTAACATGGTGAAACCTTGTCTCTACTAAAAAAAAAAAAAATACAAAAAATACAAAAAATTATCCGAGTATGATGATGTGCACCTCTAGTCCAAGCTACTCGGGAGGCTGAGGCAGGAGAATCGCTTGAACCTGGGAGGCGAAGGTTGCAGAGAGCCGAGATTGCACCACTGCACTCCAGCCTGGGTGACTGACAGACTGTCTCAAAAAAAAAAAAAAAAAAAAAAAGAAAGAAAGAAAGGAAAAGAAAGAGAGAGAGAGAGAGAGAAAGAAAGAAAAGAAAGAAAAAGAGAAAGAAAAGAAAGAGAAAGAAAGAAAAAGAAAGAAAGCGTAGGGACCCAGAGACGCGTTTGCAGCCTTTAAAATTCTTCAAACATCAGACCTGGACAGGAGAGTTTGTGGAATGGGCATGGCAAGGTGGTTGAGGCTTAAGACTAAACCACCATTATTTTCTATAAGACTTAGACTTGTATAGAACATAGAGAGCTTAATTTAGTAGTGTACTCTCGAGGGACGAAGTGGATTGAAGAGGCTCCAGTTTCATGACTCCCCCTGAGGAGAGTTGTGTCCAGAGACCACAGCTTGTTGGTAGTGAGTCCACAAAACCCGACAGCCGCGGATTCTGAGCTCCCTGCCTTAAACTCCGCCCTCAGCCCCCGGGCGGGTGACTAAGGGAAGGTGAGGAAACGGTTCTCCCTCTGCGCTAGCCGAGTAGAAGCCCAGGCTTGGAGAGGCCTGGTAGAGCTTGCTGCAGCCTGTTCTAGAATCAGTGAGAACAAATATTTCCCGAAATGTTTTTGCCCCCTTCACTGCACTAAATTCCTTATCAACTAAAGCAAACTGCACGTAGCCACCTAGAAACACTGGAAGCATCTGACAGATAGTCCGGCATTTGTAGGTATGCTATGGGGAGAGTCTTTTTGTCGATATGTTTTAAAGTCCCAACTAATATCAAACGCAAGGCTCATAAATATTTCCGGATGAGTCTCAATGTCTTTGGACTTTCTTCATTTTTTTTTTTACTCCCATAAACATTTAACATCAGTGTGTTGTGCAAGGAAATGGATCTTTGTATAAATAATTGAAATTCAAACCGTAGTTGTTCGTATGTCATTTCCTTCTAAAGAGAAATTGAAAGTGAGATACATCTAAAACACACTCACAGTTTAGAAGAGGGTCCACCGACCTGCAGGCACAGAGGGCACGGAGCTGAAGTGAATGCCTCTCCGGGCGAGTCCACCGGGGAGGGCGCAAAGCGTGGAGAGAGAGCGCAGGCCCACGGGGCCGGCTTGCAGCTCTGACGAACACGCTGAATGGGCGCCAGGAGGCACCAGTTAAACTCAGTGTTTCAGCTCCTGCCAGGTGCTTCCTATTTCTGCAGTTCTACGTGTGAGTACAGTGGGGCTCAGGAGGGGTGACTTACCGAAAGTCACAGGGCTAATAAGTCCCCTACTGCAGAAAGGATTTGAACCTGAGTCACGCGCACTCCCCTGATATGGTCTGGCTGCGTCCCCATTGAAACCTCACCTTAAATGGTCTCTCCCAGAATTCCCGCGTGTTGTGGGAGGGACCCAGGGAGCTCGCTGAATCACGGGGGCGGGTCTTTCCCGTGCTAGTCTCGTGAGAGTGAGTAAGTCTCACGAGATCTGATGGGTTTATCACGGCTTTCTGCGTTTGCTTCCTCATTGCCTCTTGGCACTGCCGTGTGAGAAGCGGCTTTTGCCTCCCGCCATGATTCTGAGGTCTTCCCCAGCCATGTGCAGCTGCAGGTCCAATTACACCTCTTTTTCTTCCCAGTCTCGGGTATGTCCTTATCCGCAGCATGAAAACGGACTAACCACCCCAACACCACGGTCCTGAAGATGGGACGCAGCTGCTCTAGTGATTAAATTCAGCTGATTTCAGGTTGCAGCTACTCCATTCACAGTCACCATCCCACCCTTGATGATGCTCAGGCTTACTGAACTTGCACATGGATCGCGAAGAAAGGTTTCTTTTGAAAGAATGTTGTAAATAAGTCTGTAGCGCTTATCTTGTTGTTTGTTGACTGACTATAAAATAGATCCTGATTTGTACATTTGATTTGCCATGGTGCAGTAACAATACGACAGTACGATTAAGGCCAGGTGCAGTGGCTCACACCTGTAATCCCAGCACTTTGGGGGGCCAAGGCAGGTGGATCACTCGAGGTCAGGAGTTCGAGACCAGCCTGGCCAACATGGTGAAACCCCATCTCTTCTAAAAATACAAAAATTAGTTGGATGCGGTGGCACCTGTAGTCCCAGCTACTCAGGAAGCTGAGACAGGAGAGTCGCTGGAACCCGGGAATCAGAGGTTGCAGTGAGCTGAGATCCCACCGCTGCAATGCAGCCAGGGTTAGAGTGAGCCTCCGTCTCAAAAAAGAAAAAAGGAGGGATTATTGTGTGTTTTTCCACAGTATTGTCTTTGTTCCCCTTCCTAAGTGTTCTTTTAGAATCGCCCTAGGAGAGGGTTAGGATCAGGATAATAAGCCAACCTCAGGAATGTCTCCCATGACACATGAATTAAGTCAGCTGTGGCTTCTTAACCCTTGTCACCCAGTGGCTCCAGGTGCAGAGCTGGGCAGGCAGGAAGGGCCCCAGAGACCCTGAGGCAGTGTAGCTCCTGGCCATGGGCTGAGCCGTCCGAGCCTCAGTGCCTGGATTTGAGAATTCCAACCTCAGCATTGCAGCCCTTTTTTTTTTTTTTTTTTTTAATAGTATGCCCATCTGTTGGCCTCATGAGCAGGCAGCTGCGTGAGGGCCTGAGTATCAACATTCTTAATGTGAGGGGTTTGTGAAATTTTGCATTTGTGACAAGATGTCTTCCGGGCCGTAATTAACAGAGTAAGGAATTTCAACTCAAATACTATAACTTCTTTAAAACTATGCCCATCTGCTGGCCTCATGTCCTCAACAGAGCTTCAGTCCTGAAAGCAGCAGGAAAGGAAAATTACAAAACGTAATTGTTATTTCAGTAAGTTTTGTGGAGAGGAAGGGTCGTGGTGGTGAAGTGGTGAGGAAGGAGGGATGGGCATGTTCATAATTCATGAAGGAAGTAAGAGGAACCGTTAAAATTGGATTTCACTTCTGCTTTTCATGTTCTCAGTAGGGCCAGGCGCAGTGACTCACAACTATAATCTCAGCACTTTGAGAGGCCAAGGCTGGAGGATTGCTTGAGGCCAGAAATGCAAGACCAGGCTGGGCAACAAAATAGTTAAGACTCTAACTCTACCAGAAAACATATTCTCAGTAGAAATGGGGCTATAGGTTTGGAGAGTCCAGGATTAAGGTCACACAGTCAGCAAAGCTCATGCTGCTTGTGCGTCTCTTCTCCCCCTTCCTTTCCAGCCGTCCCCCAAATTTGAAAAGCAACTTGATTTCCTTATGTGACATAGTAATGTGAGCAAACCTCGCACTGATACTTTTGTGACCAAAGTGGGAGAAACTTCCAGTAAAATGCTATAAGTATCCAATCCAACCATGTTACCTGGGTATGCTTCCAGTCTTTTTTCTGTGTCTGTATATACATCTAATTTTTCCCCTAAATTGCGATCATACCAGCATCAATTGAGCTACTGTGGCTGGGGTTAAGGATATAAAGATGAATAGGACATAATCCCTGCCCTGGAGACAAACCACGTAACGGTTAAACAGGTCATTCACCCCAGGATGACAGTGCTTCCTCGAGGAAGGAAGGTCCAAAGTGCCACAAATGAAAGCACTCCTGGGCCCAACATTAACAGGGCAGACAAAGCTTCCTAGAAGAGGTGTCACCTACATGGAAGGGTGAGGGTTGATTAGATGATGGGCCAAAGAGGGTGTTCCAGGTCAGAGAAGCAGGTTGATGGTAACTGGATATTAATAGCTGTTCAGAATTGCTTAGCATGCACTATTGACAATAGTAAAGACTTGGAACCAACCCAGATTCCCATCAGTGATAGACTGGATAAAGAAAATGTGGCACATATACACCGTGGAATACTATGCAGCCATAAAAAAGGATGAGTTCATGTCCTTTGCAGGGACATGGATGAAGCTGGAAACCATCATTCTCAGCAAACTGACACAAGAACACAAAATCAAACACTGCATGTTCTCACTTATAAGTGGGAGTTGAACAGTGAGAACACATGGACACTGGGAGGGGAAGATCACACACTGGGGCCTGTTGGAGGGTGGGCAGCTAGGGGAGGGAGAGCATTAGGAGAAATACCTAAGGTAGATGACCGGTTGATGGGTGCAGCAAACCACCATGGCATGTGTATACCTATGTAACAAGTCTGCACATTCTGCACATGTGCCCTAGAACTTAAAGTGTAATATAAATTAATAAATAGAATTGCTGGAGCATGAAATGCCAGTGTGGAGACTCCTCCACTGAGCAGAGGCCAGGTTGTGGAGGGCCCAGAAAGGCATGCCAAGGAGTATAGATTTTACCCCTTGGAAAACAAGCATTTCAGTATAGTGTTAAGTTGCCATTTTGATAGATGATGATGAAAGCATGCACGGGTTGGATTTGAGATGGAAGACACTACTCTGGAAGACCAGTCAGGAGGGAAAGAAATCCAAACCATGGGTGGTTAAGTTCACTGAACTTCGTGATTATTACATGGATGTAGGAGTTGCAGGAGAGTCATCCAGATCACTGCCAAGGATGAGGCGATAATTATCTAACTCAGTTAGACAAGACAGAGTAAAGCTTGCCCTGCGGCAGTGAAGGGAGACCAAAACTGAGTTCAGTTCTCTGCATGCTGTGTGTAAGGTATAATAGACACACGGCCAGGAGATGTGCAGCTTAAGTTCAGGCAGGGGTTGAGGGAGAGAGATGCGAGGATAGAATTTATCTGCATACAAATGAAAACCATGAGAGTGGGTGGATGGAACAAAGGAGTGTGTACAAAGTGAGATGAGCTACAAGCAATGGGCTCTAGGCTTCACGCTGCAGAGGCTCCCAGGGTGTCTGGCTGTGTGGTCAGTAGGTTGAAGGGTTTCACTGAACACCTGTGTATTCATACATCGAGATGTACCCACACTCCAAGTACAAGAGATAATTTATGAGTCAACCTTTCCTAAAAGGTTATTCCCAGTATGTTCACTAACTACATGAATCATTCATTTATTCGACAGATCTTTACTAAGCTCTGTAAAGGAGGCAACAGTTCAAGACCCTGTGGGTGATGGCAGGAAGGTAACAGCTGTTAGAACACGGAAATATTGCTGCACCGGATGGTGTATCGCAGCGGTTCTCAACTAGGGTGATTTTACTTCCCAAGAGACATTTGAAAATATCTGGTGACATTTTTTGGTTGTCATAACTGAGGGGGGAGTGAAAATGGCACCTAGTGGGTAGAAACCAGCGATATTGCTAAACATCCTACAGGGCAGCAGCTTCCAGCAACAAAGAATTATCGATCCCCAAAATGTCAATAGCACCACGTTTAAGAAACCCTGGAATAGGGCTGGGCACAGTGGCTCACACCTGTAATCCCAGCACTTTGGGAGGCCAAGGTGGGTGGATCACGAGGTCAGGAGTTCAAGACCAGCCTGGCCAAGATGGTGAAACCCATCTCTACTAAAAATATAAAAATTAGCTGGGCGTCGTGGCATGCACCTGTAATCTCAGCTACTTGGGAGGCTGAGGCAGGAGAATCGCTTGAACCTAGAGGGTGGAGGTTGCAGTGAGCCACGATTGTGCCACTGCACTTCAGCCTGGCGACAGAGTGAGACTGTCTCAAAAAAAAAAAAAAACCCTGGAATATAGTCAAGATTTTGGGTTCCCTGGCAGTTTTCCCACCCCACCACAGCCTCTCCCTAGGTTCTGCTCCTCCCGCTTTCTCTGTACAAGCCACTCAAGTGTTAACGTGTGCCCCAAAGTGAACCTGTAGGCCTTTTTGTTCAGCTTTATGGCTAGTGTCTGTTCTGATCAGTTGGTACCTCAGCCTTATCTGTTGTTAAATGTTTTAAATATTTGATAAAATATTTATAAAATATGGTCTCTCTCTTTAATGAGTTCGCTAGAATCATCTAAATGATGATTTTGACTGAAATTACTTCCTTTAAGAAAGATAAAACCGAGAGAGATCCAAGGTGGCCGATCACTAGCAGCTCAGGATTGCAGCTCCCAGTGAAAGCGCAGAGAGCCAGTGGACGCCACACTTACCGATAAATTTTTGCTGCCCACGGACCAGGACATTCCCAGTGGAGGAGCCCCACGGGTCGCCAGCGTGACCCTTTTGGCTGGCGCGGCTTTTTTGCCGGCGCCTCGGCTCGGCGGCTCTTGGTGCGGAGTAAACGGGACTGAGTCTCCTTTTGGAGGATGTTTGGCGCTCTGGGAAGTCAGAGCAGTCCATCCAGCTGACTGAAAAAGGGACTGAGAAGCCAGACCGGAGACCCCCGGGCAGAAAAGCACCACGAACTTCAACGCTGCTGTCTTA
>PVKP010009088.1:0-69861 GCA_004027715.1 Plecturocebus donacophilus
ACAGACCCTAGTGTGTGATGTTCCCCTCCCTGTGTCCATGTGTTCTTATTGTTCAACACCAACCTATGAGTGAGAACATGCAGTGTTTTCTGTTCTTATGTCAGTTTGCTGAGAATGATGGTTTCCAGGTTTGTCCATGTCCCTACAAAGGACACAAACTCATCGTTTTTTATGGCTGCACAGTATTCCATGGTGTGTATGTGCCACGTTTTCCCTGTCCAGTCTATCATCGATGGGCATTTGAGTTGGCTCCAAGTCTTTGCTATTGTCAACAGTGCCACAGTGAACATTCGTGTGCATGTGTCTTTATAATAGAATGATGTATAATCCTTTGGATATATACCCAGTAATGGGATTGCTGGGTCAAATGGAATTTCTATTTCTAGATCCTTGAGGAATCACCACACTGTCTTCCACAATGGTTGAACTAATTTACACTCCCACCAACAGTGTAAAAGTGTTCCTATTTCTCCACATCCTCTCCAGCATCTGTTGTCTTCAGATTTTTTGATGATCGTCATTCTAACTGGATGCCTTTTATTTCTTGCTGTAGCCTGATTGTTCCAGCTAGGGCTTCATGTATTAAGTCGAACAAGAGTGGTGAAAGTGGATGTTCTTGTTTTGTTCTGCTTCTTAAGGGAAATTCTTCCAACTTTTGCCTATGCAGTATAATATAAACTGGGTTTGTCAATAGATGGTTTTTATTGTTTTAGGTATGTTCTTTGAATGCCTAGTCCATTGAGGGTTTTAATTATGAAGGCATGTTGGATTTTATCAAATGGTTTTCCTGTATCTGTTAAGATAATCTTATGTTTATTCATTTTTAATTCTGTTTACATGGTGAATCACATTAATTGATTTGCATTTATTGAACAATCTTGCATCCCAGGAATAAAGTCAACTTGATAAAGTATTATCTTTTTGATGTGCTGCTAGATGTGGTTTGCAAGTACTTAAGATTTTTTTCATCTATGTTCATCACATAGCCTAGGGGTGGGTGTGTGTGTGTGTGTGTGTGTGTGTGTGTGTGTGTGTGTGTGTGTGTGTGTGTGTATTTACTGTATTTTAGTATCAGGATGATACAGGTTTTGTAGAGTAAATTAGAGAAGAATCCCTCATCCTTGGTTTTCTGTAATAGTTTCATTAAGATTGGAATGAGCTCCTCTTTGTATGTCTGGAAGAATTCAGCTATGAATTTTATAGTCTCGGGCTTCTATTACTTACTCAATTCTGTAACTCTTTGTTGGTCTGTTCAGTTTTTCAAGTTCTTCCTGTTTCAATCTTGGGAAGTTTTGTGTTTCCAGGAGTGTATCCATTTCTTATAGGTTTTCTAGTTGTTCACATAGAAATGTTCATAGTAGTGATCTAATGTCACCTTTCTCATTTCTGACTGTGCTTATTTGGAGCTTCTCTTTTTTGTTAATCTTGCTAGCAGTCTATCAATTTTGTTTAAACTTTCAAAGAACTATAATTTTGTAGATCCTTTGTGTGGATTTTTGAGTCTTAATTTTTTTCAGTGCTGTTCTTACTTTAGTTAATTCTTTTCTTAAGCTATATTTGGGTATATAGTTTTTTTCTTATTTCATTAATTGCTTTAGGTGCAATGTTAGGTTGTTAATTTGAGATATTTCTGTCTTTCTGATGTAGACATTGAGCACTATAGTCTTTCCTCTTTAAACTGCTATGGTTTCATTCCAGAGGTTTTTGTTCATTGTGTCTCTCTTTTCATTTGTTTAAAAAATTCTTTGATTTCTGCCTTAATTTTACTGTTTACCCAAACAAAAGTCATTCAGGAGTAATTTATTTAGTTTCCTTGTGTGTGTGTGTGTGTGTGTGTGTGTGCCTGTGAGCACATTTTGGAGTTCCTCTTGCTATTGATTTTTATTTTTATTCTGTGGTCCAATAAGATGCTTGGTATTACTTGAAGTGTTTTTAATTTGTTGACACTGGCTTTATGACTGTGTACGTGATCACTCTTAAAGTATGTTACATGTGAAGGTGAGAAAAACATATATTTTGTGGTTGTTGGGTGTTCTGTACATGTCTATTAGATTCAGTTGGTCAAGTGTCAAGTTTAGGTCCAGAATTTATTTGTTTAGATTTCTGCTTTGACAATCTGTCTACTACTGTCAGTGGGGTGTTAAAGTCCCTATTATTATTCAATGGCTCTCAATATCTTTTCTTAGGTCTAGCAGTAATTTCTTTACAAATCTTAGTGCTCCAGTTAATGTTGGGTGCATATTTATTTAGGATAGTTAATTATTCTTGTTGAATTGAGCTCTTTTTCATTACACAATAACAATTTATCCTTGTTTCTGTTTTTGGCTTACGATCTGTTTTATCTGAAAGAGAATAGAAACTCCTGCTCCTTTTTGTTTTTCATTTGTGTGATTAATCTTTCTCTATCCCTTTACTTTGAACCCATGAGTGTCATTACTTGTGAGATGGGTCTCTTGAAGACATTAGATGGATGATTCTTATTTTTTTATTCCAATTTATCATTATGTGTATGTTAGGTGAAGGATTTAAGCCATTTATGTTGAAGGTTAACATTGATATGTGAGACTTTGTTCCTGTCATAGTTTTGTTAGCTAGTTTCCTTGCAGTCTCGACTGTGTACTTATCTGTGCTTTTTGGTGGTGTATATCATTCTTTCACATCCACATTTAGAACTCCTTTAAGTATCTCTGCAGGGCTAGTCTGGTGGTGGTAAATTACCATCACAATTGCTTGACTCAGAAATCTGTATTTCTCCCAGAATGGACACATGTAAAATCTTCTAATAACCCTAGGGACAAAACTATAAAAAATTTTAACAAATAAAATGCATTGTTTTTAAAATATTCTTTTATACCTTAAAAATATTTTAAAAGCTCATTATGATTTCATTTTACATATGATAAATACCATTATCATCATTATATGAGTAATGATTTCACAAAAGGAATCAAAGTTGACAGGTTATCTCTTTCCTGTGATCTTCCTTGCTTCTAGTGGCATAAATTTAGCAGCTGTTTTCCTTTTACTACCACAGAAAATCTATCTTAATCTCAAAAATTATTAGGAAAAAATGTATTTTAGTCTAGATTAAGGTTACTCTTACATTTAATAAGGAAATAATCTTCACTTGTATTTTCTTTATTTCTTTCCTAGAAGGTACTAAGTCTTATTACATTTATGATTAGGTTTATTGCCTCTTGGACTGTGCCTATCTAGAACCTGGTAGAGTTTACAAGACTGGAACATAGAAAATGAGTTTCTAGGACACAACTGAGTTTATATCCCACAGATTTCTCTAGGTTTCAGGAAATAGACAGAAAATGAATTCATAGTAATGCCCTAGTTTGTGCTACTTTGGCTTGTTTAAATAGCCAACTACATAAACAGAAAGAGCCATAGGAATTACAATTTCAAAGTTACTGAACTTGACTCAAGGACTATTGCATGATGCTCATCCTATGTTTGCTTTCTACTTCTTCTCTTATCTGCTCTTAGTCTCCATGTCACTTTGTTCACTCTCTTCTTGTAACACAGTTGGGATTGTTGATCCCGTCTACATTCATTTATCCCTATATTGATTTGGCTCTCGTGGACCATTCTACTCATGTAGACTGCTTTATGCTGCCACTACAGGCAAGTTGCATGCTGATTCTAAATCCATTCAAGGCTGTCAGGATACACCTCCAGCTAGACAGAGGGTGACCTCTGACAGGGGTCAGTAGGAGACATTTGCTAAAAATAGAATTCATTACTTTGGCAAGAAGACCAGTGTCAAAAGCAATTTTCTTTTCAAGGCTATGGCTTACTTAGAGTAGGCCTGTTAAATGCCATGCAATTTATTATTTTCTAAAAGTGAAACTTTGAACCCTTCTGCAGCATTCCATTATGATCAAGACTACCTTTAAATTAATTTAGGTCACTATCTCCTCAAGTTCAGAAGTTTGATAATTTCTCAAGAAGATTTTCTATCAATATAATTTAAATGAATATATCTTATAAGATTCGAAGTGAATAAGAAAGTTTTAAAGGATATATGGAAAAAAAATGTTATTTGCTTACTTTCAAAACTGTACACATTCCTTTTTATCAAGATGAAATAAGAGATAAATGTAAAATTAAAAACAAAGGCATTTTATGTTTATATCAAACTTTTGCCTTGTGAGTTATATCATTAAAATTGTTTTTTTCCCCATAATATTATTTGCTAAGTAAGACTTTTGGAGAGATATGATCATCACAATTATTGAAAAAATATTTTCCCTTTGAGTCTTCGGACTTTATTCATGTTGGATATTATTGTATTTCTTTTATCAAATGATTTTGTTTTTATTAGAAAATAATTAAGGACAGAAACAGTTGTTTCAAAAATAAATTTAAAGACATACCTAGGTTGTTTGCTTTATACACAAGGGATTGTTTTATATAGAGAGCTCGGGACTTAGCTTATTGTACTTCTGGCTCTGCTCCTATATCAGTGTCATGATGTAATTCTACCTGTCCTCTAGTACTCATTTATACTTAGGTTAGTTTAGAATTTTTCCCCAATTGAAGTAATCACTTGATGCATTTTAGTAGAAGAAACAGCAAATGTTTAGGTTCATTGTCTTTCTATTATAATGGATCATTCCTATAATATTTACTGTGCTTTTCCTTATATCTGTTATTTCCTCTTGAATTCATTCTATAGCAAAATAATATGTCTTCCCTTTCTTGACTGTTTATATTTTCCTACTCTGTCAGCAAAACAAATAAATTCTGTTTTTAAACAAGAACAAGACATCAATCTAATTCACTCTTTGACCTTCAACTTCCCTTTGGCTATACAGGATTTGCTGTATCTAAGCAACCTCACCGCCAGTTTTTCATCACTGGCAGAAGTGGCTCTGAAATATTGGGTAAAAATAGAGCACAGAGGGTGATCCCAAGAAAGAAAAAGAATAACTGAGAGACTATGAATGTATCAATTAAATGTCTTTTACATTGTAAACATCTTATGACTTTTTCGATCTTTAGGCTCTTTGAACACTGACTGGGTGCCACGCAATAGGTCAACTTAATGTGTACTGGGCCATGCCCCATGCAAAGGACCATGAATAGAGAATCTGTTCCTTAGCACTTTATCGATTGCCTGAACATAAAAAATATAAAAATGTGGGTTTATTCCAATATGAAGTCAGTTTGGCAAGTGTATTGTTTAAAGACAAATGTTTTGTTTGTTTGTTTGCTTGTTTGTTTTTGAGATGGGTCTTGCTCTGTCGCCAGGCTGGAGTGCAGTGGTGTGATCTTGGCTCACTACAACCTCCGTCTCCCGGGTTCAAGAGATTCCCCTGCCTCGGCCTCCTGAGTAGCTGAGACTACAGGCGGTTGCCACCATGCCTGGCTCATTTTTTGTATTTTAGTAGAGACAGGGTTTCACCATGATGGGGATGGTCCTTATCTCCTGACCTCGTGATTCGCCTGCCTCGGCCTCCGAAAGTGCTGGGATTACAGGCGTGAGCCACAGCGCCAGGCCCGACAAATGCTTCTAGGACATGCTTTTATTTGTGGTCAGTGGAGAAATGTATGTGTATGACATCACACTGTAGCTCACTGATTTCTGGAATATACAGAAAGCATATGCATTACCCTCCAATCCTACACGTGTCAGGCCACAAAAAGCTCCTTGTTTCAGGGATTTGATCTATTATGCTTTTAAATATCATACATGTACTGAAGTTGTAGATTTTAAAAATCTCATCATTTGCTCTAATTTTCTCAGGAGTAGCAATTTTAAATTTCCGAAAAAATAAACAAAGGAGTGTAGTATTTTCAGTAAGTTTATCTTCTTTAGGGAGCCTTGCCTTACAACTGAATTTGTGAGTTAAGATGTCATTTGACCTCTTTGACAAAAAATAAAAAGAACAATACAATTCTCTTTATTTCCCACTGCACCTATGAGGCACAAATGAAGTAAAATATATGTTAAACTGCAAAACCCTGAAGAATGTGAAGTGGTTTTGTGAAGTGGTATCTATATTCCTCAGATTCCCTTATAACCCAAACTTCTGTCCTCTGAGTAATTAGTAAGACGTGGGTTCCACACACTATACATTATTTTCAATTGTTAGTTGTATTGTACATAAATTCAGCATTCCTTACTATTATATTTTAAACTCCTTGACAAGGAATATTACATAAAAAAAGAATTGATCCATCAGTTATAGATGCATACATACTACATCTCAGTATCTATCTATCTATCTAATCTAATCTATTGAGAGAGGTAGAGAATGAGAAAGTAAATGAAGGCATGAATGAAAAAGACTTTTAGTGCCAGACAGTATTTTATGTACTAGGGATATAAACGTTGCAATTTTACCCCTTCAGGGAGCTTACATTTCAGTGTAAGAAGACAGAAAATTAAAATTTCAACAAATAAGAAATTTCAGTCACTGATACATACTATTAAGAAGATAGCATTCTTTGCTAACTAGAATGGTCAGGGAAGCTTCTCTAAGGAAGGAGAATTTGAGTTAAGATGTGAGATATAAATAGAAGGCTAAAGAAGTAACAAATGAAAAACCTGGAAAAGGAAAGGTATGGCATATTTTAACAAGAAAAATAAACCAGAAATACTAAGGAATAAGAAACACAGTAGTGGGAGGTACAATCAGACAGAACAGGTAGGTAACGTGAGGAAAGAGTATCCTTACCCATATGATTGTGGAAAGTCAAATGAATCCAAAAAACACAGTATTCAAAGTCAGATTGTGATTCAAACTATACTACTTATTACTTGAAGCTTTTGATAGGTTCTATAACAGTAGAGTTGTGAAAATTAAACCTAGAGAACCAGACACAAGTAAAATATCAATAATTGTTAGTCTACCTCCCATCTACTCACTTGCTTTCAATAAGTGTCTGTTGGTTAATTAATTAGGACAACCTATCTCAAATATTTTCTAAGCAAAGAAATTTGATCATCTGATTTATCTTTACCTTTAAAAGTTAACCTATGTATTAATTGCTTTGTTAGTCATCAGATCTTCGTTAAATACTTTTATTTTTTCTCTCTCTTTTGCCATTGTATTCCAGGGTCTTGTGTAGCCCTGTTGACCAGCTTTTCCAGAGGCAACTTCTTCTCTCCAGTAAAATTTACTTCAAAGATGAGTCTTAGACGTCATCTGATTCCCAAGTGGTTTATGGTGGCAGTGCTCTTACAAGACGGTGGGAGCCTGCTGGTGTCATGGCTACCAAACAAGTGGGAGGGTGTCCCTCTGGAGGCTGTTTTCAGAACTTGGGAAAGTCTTCCCTTTTCTTACCTCTATATTCAGCCCTGGCCAATTACTAGGTGTTTATTTCATATAAGGAGTTTAAGTCTGTGAAATTTGCATCTATGCAGAGATGTCTTTGTCTCTAAGGCAACCAGCATTTTTAGATCACATTTTCATAGAGACTTGGTAATTTTTGGGCCAGGGTTGTAAATCCCTAGGACAGATTATATATGATAGCTAAGTTACAGATTATAGGCTTTGTGAGTTATCTGCATGGGCTTTAAGTCTATTATTAATATTATTCTTATAGCCATGATATGTCTCTTATGGTATATTACACACTTGAAACTGCATTTTTCCCCCAGGCATAACTGCCAGCATATTTATTGCTGCGTATGGTTGCCAGTTAGCTAAATTCAGTAAAAAATAGCATATGAATTCAGTTAAGTTTGTGTCTGTGGTTTTCTTGTCATTGGTACCTTGCTACTAGTCTAAATATTTGAGTTTAAACTGACATTTTTGGCATCAACTTCATGATAGAGTCCTGAAAGTGAGCTGCCCAATTACTCAAAATTTGATATTTTAAAACACTTCATCACAGAGCATAATCTTGGTTTTCACCAGTAAGAATCAAAAGGAAAACTAAGAAAGTTCTAAGTGAAGAGAACTGGTCAGTACAATGTAAATGAAAATGCAAAGAATCATTTCAACAAGTCCCCAAAGGAAAGGATGTGCATATGCTATATCTCTTCCAACACGGCCACCACCTCTCTTTTTGATGAATGTTGAGAGAGAAACAAGTGAAAGAAGGAAATCAATGTCAGGGAATAGGAAAGCTTATCAGAAAGGGTTAAAAGGTTATAAAGTAGTTTGTATACATCTTTAGAGTACAGAAAAAAATATTTCGGACATGTTTGTCCAAAATACAAATTACCTACTGCTCTTCTAAGGTGTTATGAGTGTTTGTGCTTTCTGTGGTCATGCCCACCAGTGTGATTACTTTAACACATGCTTCTCATGCTAGTGTGATGTTACTTACACTTTTTAAAAAATATCCACATGATGTGAAAGTTGTACATCCTATGTGGAAGACGTAAATTGCTACCAGTGCAGAAAGGGGAAAGAAAAAACATTACGTTGAAGTTCTGAAGACAAATTGAAAATTTTAGCAGATGTTTCCAGAGAGCTGGAGGGCAAATATCAAATATGTCATTGAAAAAGATTTGTGAGGCATCTATCAGTGCCTCACAGGCATCAGCCTCCAGAGGTATCAACAGTACTCCACTGTGGTTTAAAGTGGTCCCCTCTACTACAAGGACAAAACAGAAGTCTGAAAACAGGTTTAGGTCATAATACTTTCAAACATTAAAACCAAGTGTTTCAGTTTGCCTTTCCACAATAAGAGCCTATCTCCCGAGGTCCTACAATATGCTGGGGGATTTAAATATTATCGATGGTTGAGTTTTGGGACGCTTCTACTCTGTTTGTGATTCAGATAGTGACTGTGGGAGTTGGGTAAGCGTGTACTGGGAACCATGCTATTGGTGGTTTTATACATGCTCTGCTAAATGTTTTATACTGTTCAGTGAGGCAGACATAATCCCACCAAGGCTATGTATCAAAAAATGGACCTTTATTTTCACTCCCCTTGTATTCTCAGGAAATTCAGGTTGTATGAGTTCTGTAAAGCATTACAACTTTATGTTGCTAGTGTATCCTGGTGTGCATTGCATTTCTATTTTAGCATTGTTGTTTTCTAAATTTTCTTTCTGTCAATGTGAGGCTTGCATCATCTCTACAAATTCTAATCCTTGCTTCTTAATTCACACACACTAACCCTGGGATGATAATAGGTCCTCTTGGTAGCAAGAGGATGTTTATTTTTCTTTATTCAATTTTCAATATCAAGAAACAGATTGAGTTTATGGTATTTTGAGTCTCAAATCAATATCTTTTAGGATAAATTTAGCCTTTGTAGTGCCTTGGATAAAATATAAACAATGATACAGTTCATCCAAAAAGGTTTACTTATATTCCTCATTTTGTTAATTTCAGAAATGTTTCTGCAAAGAATATAATTACTGCTAATGTATTTTTCATAAAGCTAATGACTAAATGCTTTATATGTTTAAAAATTTTAACATTAGATTAAATCCTACTGGAAAATGACATTAATATCTTTTTTCTTCCTATTATTAAATGACCATGTGGTCTATTAAATTAAAAATTCAGTATTTAAGATATAAAATTCAGGTTAAAAGACAGCAAAAGAATGTTGTCAAACCAGCTGTGAAAAGGAACACTTATGCCTGGCATGGTGGCTCGCTCCTGTGATCCCAGTGCTTTTGGGATGCCGGGGCAGGCAGATCACGAGGTCAGAAGTTCCAGACCAGCCTGACCGACATAGTAAAACCCTGCCTCTACTAAAAATACAAAAGTTGTCTGGGCATGGTGGCTGCACACCTGTAACCCCAGCTACTCAGGAGGTTGAGGTGAGCCAAGATCACGCCACTGTACTCCAGCCTGGGCAACAGAGTGAACTCCATCTCAAAAAACAGGAACATTTATTTATGTGATTTAATTTACAGTAAACATGACCATATCCATATTTTAATATAACTTTAGTAAGATGACAAAATGATTTTAATATTACTGAAGTTTATATTGCATTTATAAAATGAAACTACTAATCACTAATATCTCTTTTAAATGATGCTGTATAACATAATTTATATTAGTGACAGTTCAGAAATTATTCTATAAATAATACTAAAAATGTTGATACTTCATGCAGTAAAGGGTATATTTTGTACAGCAATTATAATGTGTTTTCTACTCTGGATGATACAGAACTAGAAGTCAATAAAAGATATAATTCACTGTCGTTACAGATTTCTCAACATTCTCAATGCACATGTAGAGTCTACAATGTGCTAGTGAATGTAGTCAGTGACAGATAGTATTGTTATTAATAGTAATATTTGAATATTCTGACAATAAAAACTGTGTTAGTTCAATATCGAATATATCCAAAAAGCTGTAGGGAAATGCAGTAACTTTAATATTCTCACATATACTGAAGGTCCAATCAATATATGATCATTAATATCACAGCAAAAACTTACTTTTACTCATTTTTTTGTTTCTTTTTAAGTTTTCTCCAGTTCTGAATTGTGAATTTAGAATGATATTTCTTTAGTAAACCCAATCGTCAGTCAAATTAATTAGGTTGTTTCTCCATGATGTATCTCTTCTTTTGGATTTTCCTATCTCCCAACTCTATAAAATGTTGTAATTATTTCACTCCCAATCAACAGCCAAAACCTTGGTTCTCTGATTCAATAAGTGGTGACTGAGTATCTCCAATGTGTCAGGCACCAAGTAAGGCATTAACATGAAAGAAATAGTAATGGTCATTCTGTTCAATGTAACTATAGTATAGATCAGAAAGAAATTTATACTTAAATAGAATAATAAGATTATAAAATGAATATTTATTGGATTTTCACTGGGATAGTCACTGCAAGGCCGTCTAAAGTTACTTTAAAAAAAAATATCCTGACCAGGTGCAGAAGCTCAGACCCGTAACCCCAGCACTTTGGGACGCTGAGGCGGGCACATCACGAGGTTGGAATTCAAGACCAGCCTGGCCAACATAGTGAAACCTCAGCTTTACTAAAAATACAAAAATTACCCATGCATGGTGGCAGGTGCCTGTAATCTCAGCTAGTTGGAGGCTGAGGCCAGAGAATCTCTTGACACCGGGAGACGGAGGTTGTAGTCAGTCAAGATCGCACCACTGCACTCCAGCCTTGGCAACATACTGAGATGCTGTCTGAGAAAAAAAAAAAATCCTGTGAAAAGTCCTATGATTAAAATGATACAGGATTAATTGATCTAATTTGATATATGAATTGCTGAAAATCAGTGTTATGATATACTTACAATGCTGATATTTGGAAAGATGTGTTTATATAATGAGTAAGTTGCGGAGTATAGCTTTTAAGACCTTGGTCATTCTGGCTCTGAAGGCAGCATGCTTTCCTCTGGACTGGACTGCTATATAATATACCATGGTGAACTAAGAATATGAGTTCTAATTAATAATCTAATGCAGAGGAAAGCATATTGTAATGGGAATGGTGAGGATAATCAATTATTATTCTATCTGGAAAAGTTAGAGGAGAAGGCTTTGCCTAGAAGTGTCCATCTTATTCAGAGATAAAAACATAGTTTTATCTAACACCTTTTCTGTGAGGTCGTTTTCCAGTTCTTAACCTAAAGTAGGTTTGGGTTGAAATATACATAGTGTAGGTCTGAATTGAAATGTCCGGGAGCTACTAGTAACTGCATTAGCTTTATTCATGGCCCTATTGATATACTTGCGGAGATAATAAAAAGGGATGAAAAGTTGAATCAACGCTAGAAACAGGGGATCTAAGTCTGACTTTTGCCAATACTAGTGGAAAATTGCAGCAGTTGTGAAAGAGAGGGAAAAGAGGTATAGATAGTGACAAAGGACAGATTTCTGCCTCCCCACCATAGAAATATGAAAATTTTGCAGTCAGCAAGGTAGCAACCGTTACTGAATACATAGTTTCAAATGCACTTGAATCCCTTGGAAGATTCCACAACATTAGAGGGGCATTTTATACTCAAGAAAAAACGGGCCGGGAGCATGTATTTAATAACATTGGCTAGAAGAAACACTATTAAATTATTTTTTTAAAGTTCAGGTGACAATTAATTAAGAATGGAATATATAAGACATGATATTGAAGGTTAAATAAAGATGTTGTTACAGAAGAAAAAAATGAAATAATTAAACTGAAGAGATTTAAGGCAGAAAAATGGAATTTAAGATGTAGAAAGCAAAGATGTGATTCTATTAAAAAAAAAAAAAAAACCTAAGGCTGGGCGCTGGTGGCTCACACCTGTAATCCCAGCACTTTGGGAGGCCGAGGCAGGTGGATCACAAGGTCAGTAGATCAAGACCATCCTCACTAACGCAGTGAAACCCCATCTCTACTAAAAATTAGCCGGCCATGCTAGCACATACCTGTAGTACCAGTAGCCCCAGCTGCTTGGGAGGCTGAGGCAGAAGAATCACTTGAACCCGGGAGGCAGAGGTTGCCGTAAGCAGAGATTGTGCCACTGTACTCCAGCCCTGGTGACAGAGTGAGACTCCTTCAATCAATCAATCAGTCAATCAATACTAATACTAATACTTACTTAGAATTTGATAGGAGAATGGTGGTCAATGTTTTACAAGTATTTCCATAGTTAACTTTTGATAAAGAATGTTGGCATAAAAGAGGTTTTTAATACCCATTTTTAGACTGCATTCTAGCCTGGGCAATAAAACAAGAATCCTATTCTCTCTCCCTCTTTCTTGTCCTCTTTCTTTCTCCCTTTCATTCTTTTTTTTTTCTTTCTTTTGCTGTTTCTTTCTTTCTTTCTCCTTTTCTCTCTTTTTCTAAAAAAAAAAAAATATATAAGATTACTCTTTATTTTATAGACCAGCAAAATGTGGAGTTCACTGAAACTAATTTGACAGGCAAGACAGTCTGCATCAGCCTGGTTTAAAAATGCACTCTCTACCATTTCTGTCCATGTTTGAGAAATCTTTCTGACTACAGATGAATTGATCAGGGGAATAAAGTAATGACTATCAGAGAGCCAGATAAAAATGTAATTAGTTTGTGTTTATTAATAAATCAGGAGAAATAAGCAAGTGCAATAACAAAGATAGTTTAAGAAAAACAACACTCTAGGATTATAGAGTGAACCTGGGTTTGCAGATCACAAGTGTTAATTATGAATCATAGTTAAGGAAGAGACAAATACTTGGAAAATCCCTGGTAAACTATGTTTATTTCCAGGATAAAAGCAAATTTCTACCAGAGAGTTAAAGAAGAAAACTTAAAGAAACCAAAGATTAGGTAGAACTTGCAGTGCATTGAAAGAAAACGTTTGTAAATAGAGAACCTAAAATTCAATCAAATTTTATTTAAGAATTAAACAGGCCGGGCACAGTGGCTCATGCTTGTAATCCCAGCACTTTGGGAGGCCGAGGTGGGTGGATCACCTGAGGTCGGGAGTTAGAAAACAGCCTCACCAACATGGAGAAACCCCGTCTCTACTAAAAATACAAAAAATTAGCTAAACGTGGTAGTGCATACCTGTCATCCCAGCTACTAGGGAGGCTGAGGCAGGAGAATTGCTTGAACCCAGGAGGCGAAGGTTGTGGCAAGCCGGTATCACACCATTGCACTCCAGCCTGGGCAACAAGAGTGAACCTCTGTCTCAAAAAAAAAAAAAAAAAAAAAAGTAAACAATTAACATTCTCGTATATACAAGGATTCATATCTTCTTCAGAATGAAAGTATTCAAAGTCATGTATCAATTGACTGCTGAAGAAAAAGAATTAAACCAATAAAATTAATATAAATACATATTTTACACTTTATGTAGGAATTTAAAGTAATTATTAAAGTACATGTAAAATGTAAAAAGGTATACATGTTGATTTTCAACCTTTAAATTTTGTTAATAAGGATAGCAGTGTTGTTGTTGGGGGGTCGTGTAAGAGAGAGATTGGGAAGCAGATGTGGAATACATTAGAGACATTCAACAAATGCAATTACATGTTTTTTTCTTGTTTGGCATTCCTCATGTTTATCTCCATGAATTTTGTGACTTTTTCCATAGATCCAGATTATCTGAAGCCTAATTTCATATTTCAAGTCATTGTATGCTTTTTTAATGTCTAGCTTTCACACACATGCATAATCGTAAACATCATGGCTCTCATCCACTATTGAAAATGTGTCTTAAAAAATGTAACAGCATATTATAGAAGCATGGCATCATTGGGTTTTGCAATGAGATAACATTTTATAGGCCAGGTGTGGTCAGTCATGCCTGTAATCCCAGCAATTTAGGAGGCCTAGGTGGACCTAGGCCTATTGCTTGAGCTCAGGAGTTCAAGACCAACCTGGGCAACATGATGAAACCAATAGTACAAAAAGTATACATAAAAAAAATGTAGCCAGGTGTAGTGGTATGCACTTGTAGTCCCAGCTACTACTTTGGAGACTGAAGTGGGAGGATAGTCAGAACCCAGGAGGCAGAGGTTTCGAGATTTCACCATCATACTCTAGCCTGGGTAACTGAGCCAGACCCTGCCTCAAATAAATGAATGAGTGAATGCATGAATGAATGTCCATTTAAGATATGTTGGAAAAATACAGTTTTTCAAGCTAGTTTTATTTGTTAATAATGATAAAGATTAAAATTGCAACTAAAATGACTATTAAGTCTTTACAGTTCAATTTCTTGATGGATTGAAGCATTACATGTAAAATGTTAAAGCCACAGTACTTGAAAAAAATAGGTAATTTAATATTCACATAATTTTCAGTTGGTTTAAAGTAAGCAGAAATCCAAAAGGAAAGAGAAATATTTGAGTAAATAACAACACCAAAGTCCTAGATGTCAAAAACACACTAAAAGGCAGACAACAAACTGAAAATATTTTTAAGGCGGGTGACAGAAGTGTGGATTTCTGTGTTATTCCTATATGGCATGAAAATAAAACTGTACAATGCCAAAATTAAAAAAACAAATAGGCAAAGTAAATGAACAGACAAAACACAAATATGTCAAGTAAATTATGCTAGTAACAAAGGAAAGTTAAAATTAAACTTTATTCTTAACTAGCAATACTCTCATTATTGACAAGCATCTGCAGTTACACTTTTTTACATACTACTGAAGAGGAAATATATCATTTTATAAATTAAGACATTACTGGGTACGGAAAGCTTTTAGAAAAATAGGTTTTTGGTGCATATTTATTGATGTAGAACAATGTTATGATATAATGTGACATGAAAATGTCAACAGAAATATGTAACATGGTAAAATATTATGTGTGTTTATACATGGACAATTAGATAAGAAGTAGATATATATATGATAGATGACAAATACTGATAGAGAATTCCTTAAATATTACAAATGATTATCATTGGATAATGTGGTTATAAATACCTCTGCTACTCTGAACTACTCTTTTAAAGATATTCTGGTTTAATTTTTTTAATCACCAAGACAGTAAATATTTTTGCTATTTACCTATAGAAGTTTTTCATTGGCAACTCAGTTTATGAAAATTAAACACCTCCATTTTTAAGACAATTTAGAAATGTTCCTCAAAATGTCTCCAGATGACTTTCTACTATGTTTTGTTATTCTTTTTTCCAGTTCCTATCAGAGACAAGCACATTATTTTCCACTACCAGTGTCTCCTTTGATGCCTGAATCAAAATACACATGCTTGAGTGTCTATTTGTTGTTATTTTGAATTATTCACCCTTAATACTTGACAATGTGAATTTCCTGTTGAAGCTTTCTCCTACTACGTATTGAGAAATGCCCTAACAAAACATTTTCTAAATTAACTTGTGGTACTTGTACTTTGAATCCCCACTCCTGATACTGTGAACTTTTTCATATCTCCAGAATTTATATCTAATTTATTTTCTACTGCTCGAACAATTAGTAGAGTTCTTTGTACATGCCAAGCACTTAATGCATTTATAGAACTCATCTGAATGTTAACAGATTAACAAATTTCACTTCAAATCTTTACAGTAAAAATGTAGGGAATGAATTATTATTGGATATAAAACTATGATATGTGTGAGTCTATAGAACATAATTTAACTGAAGTTTCCTTTAAATAAATCAAAATAATTATTTTAATTGAATATTCAACTCCCTGGTAGACAATCTTATTTTTAAGTATAATTATTAAATAAATTACTTCATAAGTTTCTCCTTTGAAGCTTGGCTTGGAGTTAAATATCAGTGATAGATAATCCCTTTTTACTTCCTCAATAATTTGATCAACCATGGAAATTTGAATAAACTTTGTTTCTTGTTTTTTTTGTTGTTGTTGTTTGTTTGCTTGTTTTTTGTTTTTTGAGACGGAGTCTCACTCTGTGGCCAGGCTAGAGTGCAGTGGGACGATCTTGGCTCACTGCAACCTCTGCCTCCTGGGTTCAAATGATTCTCCTGCCTCAGCCTCCTGAGTAGCTGGGACTACAGGCATGTGTCACCACACCTGGCTAACTTTTTGCATTTTTAGTAGAGATGGGGTTTCACCATGCTGGCCTGGCTGGTCTCCAACTCCTGACCTCATGATCCACCCAACTTGGCCTCCCAGAGTTCTGGGATTACAGGCATGATCCACCACCCATAGCCTAAATAAACTTCCAAAATTCATATCGGTGTCATATTTTCAGACAAATATGTAAGATATGTTATCAACTAAGCTTCTAGTTTCAAATGAAACATTTTCTGTCTCTAGCTTACAACTTGGAGTCTATTTTAACACCAATATTACACAATTGAAAGCATTAAAATTATTGGTTTAAGAAACTATAATAATTTCCATACATTAAAAATGTCATTTACTGTTTTATTTATATATATTCTTTCATGAATCCTCACATTAGTCATGCAGCATAGATTTTTATTTATTGTACTTTAAGTTCTGGGGTACATGTGTGGATCACGCAAGATTGTTGCATAGGTACATACATGGCAAGGTGGTTTACTGCCTCCATCCCCCCATCACCTATATCTGGCATTTCTCCCCATGTTATCTCTCCCCAGCCTCCTGACCCCCTTGTTGTCCCTCCCCTACCACCCCCGCAACAGACCCAATTGTGTGATGCTCCCGTCCCTATGTCCATGTGCTCCCATTGTTCAACATCCACCTATGAGTGAGAACATGTCATGTTTGATTTTCTGTTCTTGTGTTAGTTTCCTGAAAATGATGGTTTCCATATTCATCCAAGTCCCTATGAAGAACATGAGCTCATCATTTTTTATGGCTGCATAGTATTCCATGGTATATATGTGCCATATTTTCCTTGTCCAGACTATCATTGATGGATATTTGGTTGGTGCTAGGTCTTTGCTATTGTAAACAGTGCCACAATGAACATACATATGCATGTGTCCTTATAATAGAATGATTTATAATCCTTTGGGTATATACCTAGTAATGGGATTGCTGGGTCAAATGGAATTTCTATTTATAGATCCTTGAGGAATTGCCACACTGTCTTCCACAATGGCTGAACTAATTTACATTCCCACCAACAGTGTGAAAGTGTTCCTATTTCACCACATCCTCTCCACTGTCTGTTGTCTCCAGATTTTTTAATCTGGAGACATTCTAACCGGCATGAGATGGTATCTCAATGTGGTTTTGATTTGCATTTCTCTAATGACCAGTGAGGATGAGCATTTTTTCATATGTTTGTTAGCCTTACATATGTCTTCTTTTGAAAAATGTCTGTTCATATCCTTCACCCACTTTTGAATGGGTTTGTTTGTTTTACTTCTTATAAATCTGTTTTAATTCTTTGTAGATTTTGGATATTAGCCCTTTGTCAGATGGGTAGATTGCAAAATTTTTTTTTCCAATTCTATTGGTTGCTGTTTCACTCTAGTGGTTGTATCTTTTGCTGTACAGAAGCTCTGGAGTTGAATCATATCCCATTTGTATATGTTGGCTTTTGTTGCCAATGCTTTTGGTGTTTTAGTCATGAAGTCCTTGCCTATGCCTATGTCCTGAATGGTTTTGCTTAGGTTTTCTCCTAGGGTTTTTATGGCGTTAGGTCTTATCTTTAAGTCTTCAATCCATCTGGAGTTAATTTTAGTGCAAGGTGTCAGGAAGGGGTCCAGTTTCTGCTTTCTGCACATGGCTAGACAGTTTTCCCAAAATCATTTATTAAACAGGGAATCCTTTCCCCAGTGCTTGTTTTTGTCAAGTTTGTCAAAGATCAGATGGTTGTAGATGTGTGACATTGCCTCTGAGGTCTCTGTTCTGATCCATTGGTATATATCTCTGTTTTGGTACCAGTACCATGCTGTTTTGATTACTGTAGCCTTGTAGTATAGTTTTAAGTCAGGTTGCGTGATGCCTCCAGCTTTTTTCTTTTCGGTTAAGATTGTGTTGGCTATGTGGACTTTCTTTGGTTCCATATGAAGTTTAAGGTGGTTTTTTCCAGTTCTGCGAAGAAGGTCATTGGTAGCTTGATAGGGATAGCGCTGAATGTATAAATTACTTTGGACAGCATGGCCATTTTCACAATATTGATTCTTCCTAACCATGAGCATGGAATGTTTTTCCATCTGTTTCTTTTCTGGAATGTATCTCAAAATGATAAAAGCCATTTATGACAAACCCACAGCCAATATCGTACTGAATGTGCAACAACTGGAAGCATTCCCTTTGAAATCTGGCGCTAGATAAGGAGCCCTCTCTCACCACTCCTATTCAATATAGTATTGGAAGTTCTAGCCAGAGTGATCCGGCAAGAAAAAGAAACAAAGAATATTCACTTAGGAAAGGAGGAAGTCAAATTGTCTCTATTTGCAGACGACATGATTGTATATTTAGAAGTCCCCATTGTCTCAGCCCAAAATCCCTTGAAACTGATAAGTAACTTCAGCAAAGTCTCAGAATACAAAATCATTGTGCAGAAATCACAAACATTCCTATACACCAATGACAGACTAACAGAGAGCCAAATCAAGAGCAAATTCACATTCACAATTGCTGCAAAGGGAATATAATATCTAGGAATACTACTAACAATAGATGTAAAGAACCTCTTCAAAGAGAACTGCAATGCAGATATTATTAACCTCACTTTGAAAATCGTAATTCAAGCTCTAAGAGAGTAATAGCTTATTGAAAAGTTTTGTTGCTGCATATAGGCAAGCTTGGCGTATTTTGTTGTAGAACATAAGAGTTCACTGTTCACTCTATTGGAATGTTTATGATACTGTTTATTGTACCACCCCAAGAGGCCATCTCAATGAAGCGCTGTGAGCCCCTATATGTGTATATGATTTACTCTCATGGCCACATTACTTTAGCCTGTAGTTAAATGCAGCAACTTAGGAAGCTCAAAGATACTGAAATTATAAATAGATTCTCAAAAAGTACCATTATTTGTATTTTATGTCCTACAGAAATTAAGAGAGCAAGGCAAGTTTGTATGACCCTCAAAAATACTCTAATCTACAACTGAGAAACCTTTTATTAAAAGTTTTTGAGTCTCTTTGTGCCATGTACTGTCTGATGCTACAGATATAAAAGAAAATAGGCCTTAACTTTCCTCTCAAGAAAGTTATAAGGATGTCAACCTGGTTTACATAAATTCTGATGTGGATGAGTACAATATTTTATCTTTGGAAATAGATAAGGAAAATTATTGTCTATACTTCAGATGGTCAGAATATGTGTACAGGTAGAGGAAATAGCCAAGTATAAAGATAAGGGGATAAATAAAACTATATTCAAACAAGAAACTTATCTTTGACAGCATAACACTAATATAGTCTAAATATAAGCCATAAGAATTGTGATATTTATAAAACATTAAGCTGATAAATGACTTAATTACAATATATAAAGAACTCTTGTGAATCATTAAGGAAAACAGACAATTCAATTAAAAATAGGCAAGAGACTTGGAATAGCACTTTACAAATGTTCAAGATCATCAAATAGTTGTTCAACCCCATTAATCATCAACAAAATTCAAGTTAAAGCAACTGTAAGATAATAATACATATAAACTGGCTTTGCTAAAATCTTAAAAGACTAAAATTGGGATAGATGTGGAAGAATTAGAATTCTCCTACACTGTGATAGAATGTAAACTGATACAACTACTTTAGAAAACTAGCAGTGATCTATACTATCAGAATATATAAGTCTGCAATTTTATTCTTATATTTAACACATTCATATCTGTAAGAAGGCATGAGTGTTCATAGGAGCATTATTATCACCGTATACTCTAGAAGAAGTACAAAGTTCATTAAGAGTTGATAGAAAGAAACAAAATATGATGTATACATCTAATGGATGCTTGTGTAACCATTAATATGAGTATTTTAGTACTGTACTTAACAAAGTGCAAGAATCTCACAAGCCTACATATCATATAAGACATCATAATTGATAAAAAGCCATATGTAAAAGGTTTTGTACTATGTAGTTCATTTTATAGAAAATTAAGAACAGGTAAAAAATAATCTTTCATATTACAAATCAGGCCATCGCTACGATGGAAGTAGGGGTAGTTATGAATAGATAATTAAATGAGTAGGCTTCCGAAATACTGGCAATATTCTGTTTTTGATCACTGTGTGATTACATAAATGAATTATAACTTTGTAATAATTTATTAGACTGTGATCTAATGATTTATGAAGGTATCTCGTAAGTCATACATGAACAAATATATTTTTAAAAGCAAATTATATACTGTACAATGAATATTCCTATCAACACATCTCTGAGCATATGTCTCTCTCAATGTTTATGTAAGATAAAGGTCAAAGTACAATCCTTAAGTGTAAGCTACATATGTCAGGTCTGGTGAAAATATCAATTTTTTTCCTGGAATTTATAATTATAACTTTGTGACAATTCATCAGACTGTGAGATATTGATTTATGACTGTAGCTCATAAGTTGTACTTGAATAAGAAATTTATTTTTTAAAAAAGTAAATTGTATATTGTATAAAGAAAATCCTTCCCAACACATCTCTGAGCATATCTCTGAATATTTACATAAGATAAAGCTCAAAGTGAAATATATTAGTCTATACTATGCATGTTGTCAAACCTGGTGATAGATTTCTTTTTTTTTCTTGGAGTTTAACCTGGCTTTTATTTCTGACACAGATACAAAAGTCCATATCTCCTCTTGCCTTCAACAGTTCCAATTATTGGGATTTTTTTAAACCATTGCTAAGCAAGCATTTGCGATATTTTTAAGTATTCATTTACTCTTCTTATTTTCACTTATGTTGACTTTGAGTATATGTGTTTTTCTCATTTATTTTTGTTCTACAAATATTTATTTGGCATAGGCAATCAACCAAAGATGTATTTAGTAAAAGACTTATTTGGCAATCTTGCAAAGCTTTGTTTACTAAAGTCAATATCATAATTTTTTCTCTATTCATTGATAACCAATATTTAATCATTCTTTATTAAAAACAGATTTTATCCCATCGACTTGAACATTTGTATTTATTATACATATACTTAGTAGAAATATAAAATGATAAAACCACTTGGGAAAACTCTATATTATTTTGCTTCATTTATCTAAATTAAAAATATATGTCCTTTCACCAAACTACTATATCTGATAATGTAAAATCAGATTTTATTTCTCCAATATCAAATCAATAAAAAAGGACTGCTTTGTTATATATGTTTCATATTTGTTCTCCTTGTTTTCTTGTCTTCCTACTGAGTGAAGAAGCCTGATCTGGAGAGATTGAGGGTGAAAACCCTAGAGAGTGCTCACACACTCTCTGCTAACAAGGAGGTCCTGGATAGAATTGTAATTTGAGGATGAATTGAAGTCATCACCAAAACAGACATCTCCTGACCTGATGAGAGCACACAATGGGAGCCATATCATTACTAGCGCTGAAATATTCATGCAAATGTAATGAGACTAAAATGAACAAACAAGTTCTCCCAAGATTATCTCCTTATCTTCATGATAAAGCAAACTCTGTCTGCTCAGGTTTTTCCTTTTCTCTGACTTCCAGAGTGGGCCAGCCTTGTCAAAATCATTTGGAAGATTTTTGATGTGCAAGATGGGAATGAAGTGAAAAACAAGGAGATTTTGAGTTAGCCCTGCAGCAGTATGAGAAGCAGAAACAAGAATTGCTGTTATAGAAATGGATGGAATGCAGAAAAGGGTTATAAGAAATATGTCCGTGATCTGTGTATCTTCCTTATAACATCTGTGAAATGCTGCATATTATCAAGTTTGAGTTATTTGGAAGCTGATTTTTGATGGTCAAAACCACTTTGATTGCAGTAATGCTTGAGACTTTGTCATTTGGACAGTGTGGAACAAGTCATCAATCTTAAAGATTTTGTTACAGGCTTTTACTTTTTATTTTTCCTATTTTATTTTTTTTATTGCATTTTAGGTTTTGGGGTACATGTGAAGAACATGCAAGATTGTTGCATAGGTACACACAGGGCAGTGTGATTTGCTGCCTTTCTCCCCATCACCTATATCTGACATTTCTGCCCATGCTGTCTCTGCCCAGCTCCCCACTATTTCCCCCGACAGACCCGAGTGTGTGATGCTCCCCTCCCTGTGTCCATGTGTTCTTATTGTTCAACACCCGCCTATGAGTGAGAACATGCTGTGTTTGATTTTCTGTTCTTGTGTCAGTTTGCTGAGAATGATGGTTTCCAGGTTCATCCATGTCCCTACAAAGGGCACAAACTCATCGTTTTTTATTTATTATGTATTCATGGAAAATAATTACCTGGTTACCACCAGTCAAGGTTTTTATTACCTGTCTAGAAGTCATTTGATGATCCATAGATAAGGGAGGCATATAATCTTAGATAAACAAACTTAAAAGGCAAAGACATTCTCAGGCCTGTAATCCCAGCACTTTGGGAGGCCGAGGTGGGTGGATCACGAGGTCAAGAGATCGAGACCATCCTGGCCAACATGGTAAAACCCTGTCTCTACTAAAAGTACAAAAAATTAGCCAGGTGTGGTGGTGTGTTCCTATAGTCCCAGCTACTTGGGAGGCTGAGGCAGGAAAATTGCTTGAAACTGGAAAATGGAAGTTGCAGTGAGCCAAGATCAGCCACTGCACTCCAGCCTGGTGACAGAGCGAGACTGTCTCAAAAAAAAAAAAAAAAACAGACATTCAAGGAAATATTTTAAAAATAAGGGAAGTATCAGTAAAAGTATTCAAATATGCAATGGAAAGGATACTGCAATGCCCATTTTGAAAACAAATTCAGTCACAGTATACAAGGGAAATATACACATTCATGGTAGAATAAAGAGTATGATATTGGAGGGGTTGTAAAAGTTGCTCATGGAAATAATAAAACAAGGGTATCTTCTGTTAGCTCAGTGAGTTTTTGTTTATATGTGACATAAAATTCCAATGACCAGGCATGTGATATTATGATTTTCATGAATCATAGTTGCATACATATCTCAAACACGCACTTCACTCTTCTGTTCTAAGGATGGTGATTATCAGAACTATTTGAGGATTTTTGATATGTGTAGTATACAAGTTTCAAAGGTGTTGTGAATGTTCAACTTATGTTTCTTCCATAATAATACAAAAAGTTCAAAGTAATTGACTTGGACCATACCACCCACTCCAGTTAGTTACTCTTTTTAAAAATAATCTCACTGGGCAAAACATTTTGATATGTCTGATACTTTTTCAAACAATCTGATATTTCTGACCCTTGAAAAAAGCAAAACTAAACAAAGTGAAAACAGAAATGCTTGTTTGGCTTCTTAAGGGAATATATAATTGTATTTATGTCTATATGAATGTGTTTGAGAAAATGTTTGATTTGTTCTAATTCTGTGTGTTAGTAACACATGGAAATAAGCAAGAATCTGGCTGAAAGTAATCAAGGTCCTCAAGGAAACTAGTACATTTGCAAGATAATATAAAATGAGAATAATAACGTTCACTGACTTTTGCATGCAGTAGAAATCTTTTGTTAAAGAGAGTGTACAAATTGGATATTAACGACTTTAATGGATATTGAAAAAATACCTATTTAAATCTAAAGAACACATAAAATTAGTGAAAGTAATTAAGTACTAAGTAATAAATTCGGTAACTTAGGTATTAAATTTTATAGTTACTAAGATTTCAAATCACTTAATTATTGCATGATATTTTTACTGTTTTAGCATAGCTATCCTTTTTCTGAATGCTATGATGTTATTACTTCTTACAGTGTAAAGATCTAAGCAATAATAAGTCTGATATTATATAATAGGTCTAAATTTGGCTTTTTAGTTTTTTTTTTTTTGAGATGGAGTTTTGCTCTTTCACTTAGGCTGGAGTGCAGTGGCACAATCTCAGCTCACTGCAACCTCTGTCTTCTGGTTTCAAGCAATTCTGTTGCCTCAGCCTCCCAAGTAGCTGGGATTACAGGTGCCAGCCACCACACCTGGCTAATTTTTGTATTTTTAGTAGAGATGGGGTTTCACCGTCTTGGCCAGGCTGGTCTCGAACTCGTGACCTCGTGATCTGCTCACCTCAGCCTCCCAAAGTGCTAGATTACAGGCATAAGCCACCATGCCTGGCCCAAATGTGGCTTTTATAACAACCAGCTTTATGCTTGTATGAGCTCAGACTACCTTTCCAGGGATGTATCAGAATATATTCTTTCTTGAAGTTAAGTATAGTATCTTGGGGACCATTATATTCTCTTCAGTTAATTTGAAATAGTTGGGCACATTCAGTGTATATGTTACTATGTATATGTTACTCAGATGAAGAGGACATCATTCAAATGCAAAGTTGAGAATATTTAGCATTTTAACAGTGCTGCTATTATCTGAATCTCAACCAGGGCTGGAAGCTTTAATAATCAGCCTGCTAAATGTCATTTTTTAAAAGTTTACCAACCCATCAACTTGTGTAAATGATAGATATTTATCATTGGTTAAGTGAGAAATATTTTAAAAGTAAGAACTGGTTTCAAATTATTTTAAAGACAGCCTACCCATGCATGAAACAGTAAATATAATATGCATTATGTATTTATTTAACATTAGGGATGATATAATAGATTGAATCTTACCATTCTATGGATCATGCCTCCTGTTAACCTCATATAAGCTAAACAGTGAATATATTCCATCTCTGAAATCTGAGTGTTTCTCTTGAATATGCCTTTTATGCAAGATAACGGTTTGAACACTAAAAGACCAGTAAGCCGAGATTTTCTTAAATCTACAAAAAGGCTTCTTAATCTTTTGTGGTTCCTTGCTAATATGCTTTTATTAATAATTATATATATGTGTGTATTTATACACACACACACATGCATATATATACGTGTATATATATATATACACGTATATATATGCAGAATTCAGACCAGAAGTTCATTTTCAATCTGGTAGTGAGGTTGTATGAGGAATAATTAACCCTCACTCGTATCAAATGCTAATTTGATGTTACCTTCTCAGAGTAATACAACAGCTGTACATGAAAACATTGTCTTAATGTTGATCAAAACAGAAGGTGCGTCTCCAGAAAAGCTAATGAATATGAAGCATGTATTCATAATAAAATGGTTTATAACAATATAATTACACAGTATTTTTACAAATTTTTTTTTCAATTGTTTAATCATTTCTATGATTAACTTCACAATATGAATGTCTTTATATGGACCTAACTCACTTTAGGTTTGTGTCCTCATGAGTAAGACAGGGAATGTAGTTCTGACAGTTCAAACAGCAATGAAATGCAAATCTGCTATCCTGTGTGCTTCTAATATATGCTTATCAACTGGAACAGAATTCAGGAGACATAACCTCTTCTTGAAGACAAATGAGACAGCAAGGAAGGCAGCTTTGCCTCTGAGGCAAAGTGTAAAAGACCCTTTCTTCCAGGGTTTCAGGGGGCTCTCTTTGTGTTTCTTGACCTGATCACAAAAATTTGTTGAAACTTGTGAGGCACTAGGCTGAGGGTTATAAACACAAATAAAAGATTTTTCTACCCACAGGCCAATAAAGATTTTGGTAAAAAGATAATTTTAGTAATTATAATAAAATAGATGCACATTTTGATATTTTCCATAAGGGATACTCAAGCATATTTCAGCTATGGATGGACTTCTGATTTCTTCAACATGTACCGTACCTCCTCTGTAATCCAGGCAGTAAAATCAGAAGCTAAGAGAAATAAGGAGGACAGAGAATAAGCAATAGTAATTACTGTCTATGTGAAGAGATTCTCTTCTTCAGAAAAAAAATAAATCTCTGACTCAATTGCTTTTTCAGAACTGTAGAAGATACAGCAGTAGCCACAGCTGGACTATTTTCTGGGCAGTGGATACTACAAAGTTGACTAGAGCTTAGTGATCTCTGGATAATTCAGTAGAATGAGTTGTCAAAAATATATTAAAAATCTTCTATTTGCTAAATTCTGTAAATGATTACCTTACTTGAATTTATGGGCAAGAAAAGTTGTATTCTCTTCATAGAGATAACTATGTTCTATAAAAAGAACCAAATTTAGAAGGTAAAGTAAGTAAGTGTCTCTAACAGAGCCAACACACCATCTGTTACTCTCTTTCCTTGACCATTTATTAAATTCATACTTTAGGTTCAAAATCTGAGAACTGACCTAAAACTAACTTAGGGAAAAAGAGTTTATTATAAAGATACTGTTTTTCAGTAAATTCAGGGACAGTCATATGCTGGCATTTGGTGATCAAAGACTATTTCTTTTGTCGGTTTCCTTTGTTCATCAGCATTGGATACTTTACTACATACTACTTTTTCCCTCTTTCATTTTATTTTTACTCAGTTTCCTTTGGATTTATCTTTAAAAAAAAATACTTGAAATGAATGTGTGCCTATTATTTGGCCTCTGTTCTCTCTGTAAAATTCTCACTTACTCTAAGGAACCGTTTCCAACTGGGTTGTTCTTGCTTATATGAATTCCCTTCCCACGCCTGTTTCCATCTACTATAGAGATTGTGTTGGAAGACAGAAATTCAAACATGAATATTTATGTTGTTTCTTTTAATTAATGCATATACATGTTCTACCTCTGACTTAAATGCTATTTATCTTTATAAAATATGTTAAATATTTAACAAGATCATCCTAAAATTATAAATTTTAGTATCCTTTAATATTATGTATTAACATTTAAAATTTCAACCTTCAAGGATCACAGTTTACTTGAGAGGTAATCATAGACATAATATTTAAGAAATCATTCTTTTCACCTTTACTCCTAGATTATCTGACAATCTTGTTTATGATAGCAGAAGGAAAAATAAATCTCTTAAAATAAGTTGCTAGTCTTTATAGGACAAGATAAAATGTCATTTATAATAAGTTATTTAAACAACATTTGTCTTAAATTTCCAGAAACTTGTGAAAGCCAGATTTGTTTGATATGTTATCTTTAGTTTTTAATGTTGCTTATACAACAATTCAATGTAAAGAAATGTTGCTCATTTCAACAACTCTAGATATTATAGAAAGAATATTTTATACTATATTACTAATTACCAAAGTTAAAACTGCTTATATGTAGGTAAGTTTGCATATCTATAGAAATAAATAGATGACAATGATGAGCAGACATTTCCTCAAATATTACAATTTGCTTACATTTAGTATTCCAAAAGAAAAGCTAAGATTCAATTTTATTGTAATTTCTAGGTAAGAAATTACTTACTTGATAATAGAAAGAAATTGCTTAGGAAACATTGGTATATTTCTCTGACTGTAAAATGCAGAATAGAACTTCTGAAAATCCTCAGATTTGAAATGCTTTCACAGGATCTGAATAGAGCCTCAGTTTTGGAAAATTACTGCAGTTTTAATTACAGTAACCAGGAGTGATATAGCTTAACTGTAAGCTGACTTTGATGCAGTCAGATTCCTTGTAGAAATGACTAGGAAGAGCTGGTCAACTCTTAACTCCTATGTTCAAACATACGTCTTTTGAAGAACTTCAGATTTGTTTTCAGTTTAGGAAAAAATATAGGTATTGCATACCAAAGAAATTTATTATTGGAAATTTGTGTGTGTGAGAGAGAGAGAGAGACATAGAGAGAGAGAGAAGGGGCAGTGTGGGAGGAAAAGTTTAGTGGGAATTGTGTGAGAGAAACAATAAGCATCTGGATTTAATGGAGTACTTTTGATATGGATTTGATATTTTTAATACATTAAAATATTTAAATATGGATATATTTAAATATAGTTCTGAATCCACATTTAAATGAGAGAATAGAGTATTAGTAAGTTGCTATTTTATTTTCAGGAAGCTCTTTATTTTCAGGAAGAGATTGATAACTTTTATAATATTTAGGGCCTATTAGTTACAATGAACTCAAGAGAAACCCCTATGATGTCTATGGTGTTGAAATTATTGGTCAATAATTATTATTATTATTTAAGTATAAAATTAAATATTATAAATAATAGTTGGATATAATTGCTCTTTTTTTAGCATGCCATCACTATACATTTTTGCTGAGAACTGAAACTACTGGTTTTGTATAAAAGTACATGACATATTTTAATGTTCTGTCATTTCAGAAGAAATAATATAAGAATATTGCAGTAATTCTTTAGAATGTAAAGTTGCCAGATATTTAAGCATACTAAGTGTTTGGGAACCTCTAGTTTAAGTTTCATAGCCCTCAGCCCAAATATGTAATGGAATTTCCCTTTAGAATTACCCATTAGAATTATTTCCGTTTAGAAGTTGAACAATGAGGAGACATGGACACAGGGAGGGGAGCATCACACACTGGGGTTTGTTGGGGGGAAATAGGGGAGGGACAGTGGGGGGTGGGGAGTTGGGGAGAGATAGCATGGGGAGAAATGCCAGATATAGGTGAAGGGGAGGAAGGCAACAAATCACACTGCCACGTGTGTACCTATGCAACAGTATTGCATGTTCTTCACATGTACCCCAAAACCTAAAATACAATAAAAAATAAAATTAAAAAAAAAAAAAAAAGAATTACCACTTATGTATTTGGGATGAGAGCTGCAAAACTTAAAGTAGTGTTTCCCAAACTGTGTTTTAAAGGTATTATTTAAAAAAGAGGTTAATGGCTGTTTCTAGAAAGTGTACAAATAGTACCCTTTTCTTAGAAATTCAGTATGCAAATTAGTATAATTAGTTCTCTGAAAAGACCTGCAGTACAGTTGATTGGTTTTCAAAGCTTTATTTAATATCAAATTTCCCAAGCTTATCTGTGTAGATAAGCTTCTTATTATTTTTCAACATACCTATTATTGTATTTTTAGCACTATTATCACAGTGGTCAGTAACCCGATATCACATACCACCTATTTTTCTAATGTTTTACTGCAACAGAGCCATGCCCACTTGAGCTTTCGTGCTATAATGGCAGAGTTGAGGGCAGCTGCAACACAGACCATATGGTTGGCAAAGCCTAAAGATAATTATATCTGGTCTTTTACAGAAAAAGATTTGCCAATCCTGATAGCACAACAGAATAGTACTGGATATCAAATTGGGAAATTCCAGATTAAAGAAATATGTTTTATTTTTAAACATTATTTCAAATAGATCATTATAAAATGCATGTACATATCTGTAAAATATAAAATCAATTTTAGTTATATGAAATTTGCAATAATGTGACTTTTATTTTTATGCAATTATTTACTTTATTTACATTTTAATATAATTTATATGAAACTTTAATAATGATTTAGCAGGGAAATAATGTAAATATTCTTTATATTATATATATATGTGTATATTTTATTGCAGTTTAGGTTCTGGGGTACATGTGCAGAATATGCAAGATTGTTGCATAGGTACATACGTGGCAATGTGGTTTGCTGTCTCCATCCCCCTGTCATCTATATCTGGCATCTCTCCCTATGTTATCCCTCCCCAGCCTCTCTACCCATGCTGTCCCTCCCCTATTTCCCCCACAACAGCCCACAGTGTGTGATGCTTCCCTCCCTGTGTCCATGTGTTCTCCTTGTTCAGCACCCACTTATGAGTGAGAACATGCAGTGTTTGATTTTCTGTCCTGTGTCATTTTGCTGCGAATGATGGTTTCCAGATTCATCCATGTCCCTACAAAGGACACAAACTCATCATCTTTTATGGCTGCATAGTATTCCATGGTGTATATGTGCCACATTTTTCTTGTCCAATCTATCATCGATTGGCATTTGGGTTGTTTCCAGGTCTTTGCTATTGTAAACAGTGCCTCAATGAACATACCTGTACATGTGTCTTTATAATGGAATGATTTATAGTCATTTGGATATATACCCAGTAATGGGATTGCTGGGCCAAATGAAATTTCTATCTCTAGGTCCTTGAGGAATCGCGACACAATCTTCCACAATGATTGAACTAATTTACAATCCCACCAATGGTGTAAAAGTGTTCCTGTTTTTCCACATCCTCTCCAGCATCTGTTGTCTTCAGGTTTTTTAATGACTGCCATTCTAATTGGTGTGAGATGATACCTCAATGTGGTTTTGATTTGCATTTCTCTAATGATGAGTGACAATGAGCATTTTTTCATATGTTTGTTGGCCTCATAGATATCTTCTTTTGAAAAGTGTCTGTTCATGTCCTTTGCCCACTTTTGAATGGTTTTTTTTTTTTCTTGTAAATCTGTTTTAGTTCTTTGTAAATTCTGGATATCAGCCCTTTGTCAGATGGGTAGACTGCAAAAATTTTTTCCCATTCTATTGGTTGTCGATTCACTCTAATGACTGTTTGTTTTGCTGTGCAGAAGCTGTGGAGTTTAATTAGATCCCATTTGTCTATTTTGGCTTCTATTGCCAATGCTTTTGATGTTTTAGTCATGAAGTCCTTGCCCATGCCTATGTCCTGAATGGTTTTGCCTAGGTTTTCTTCTATGATTTTTATGGTGTTAAATCTTATGTTTAACTCTTTAATCCACCTGGAGTAAATTTTAGAGTAAGGTGTCAGGAAGGGATCCAGTTACTGCTTTCTGCACATGGCTTCCTAACACCATTAATTAAACAGGAAATCCTTTCTCCATTGCTTGTTTTTGTTAGGTTTGTCAAAGATCAGATAGTTGTAGTTGTGTGATCTTGCCTCTGAGGCCAATGTTCTGTTCCGTTGGTCTAAATCTCTGTTTTGGTACCAGTAGCATGCTGTTTTGATTATTGTAGCCTTGTAGTATAGTTTGAAGTCAGGTAGCCTGATGCCTCCAGCTTTCTTCTTTTTACTTAGAATTGTCGTAGCTATGTGGCCTCTCTTTTGGTTCCATATGAAGTTTAAGGTGTTTTTTTCCAGTTCTGTGAAGAGTGTCATTGGTAACTTGATGGGGATAGCATTGAATCTACAAATTACATTGGGCAGTATGACCATTTTCACAATAACCATGAACATGGAATGTTTCTAACCATGAGCATGGAATGTTTCTCCATCTGTTTGTCTCTTGTCTTATTTCATTGAGCAGTAGTTTGTAGTTCTCCTTGAAGACGTCCTTTATATACTTTGTTAGTTGTATTTCTAGGTATTTTATTCTCTTTGAAGCAATTGTAAATGCCAGTTCATTCTTGATTTGACTCTCTTTAAGTCTGTTATTGGTGTATAGGAATGCTTGTGATTTCTGCACATTGATTTTGCATCCTGAGAGTTTGCTGAAGTTGCTTATCAGTTTAAGGAGATTTTGGGCTATGAGGTGATCTTCTAAATATACAATCATGTCATCTCCAAATAGAGACAATTTGACTTTCTCCTTTCCTAATTGAATACTCTTTATTTATTTTTCTTGCCTGATTGCTCTGGATAGAACTTCCAATATTATATTGAATAGGAGTGGTGAGAGAGGGCATCCTTGTCTAATGCCAGATTTCAAAGGGAATGCTTCCAGTTTTTGCTAATTCAGTATATTGTCTGTGGGTTAATAACTTTTATTATTTTGAGATACGTTCCATGGATACCTAGTTTATTAAGAGTTTTTAGCATAAAGGGCTGTTGAATTTTGTCAAAGGCTTTCTGTGCATCTATTGAGATAATCGTGGTTTTTGTCTTTGGTTCTGTTTATATGGTGGATTACATTTATAGATTTGCATATGTTGAACCAGCCTTGCATCCCCGGGATGAAGCCTACTTGATTGTAATGGATAAGCTTTTTGATGTGCTGTTGCAGTCAGTTTACCAATGTTTTATTGAAATTTTTGCATCAATGTTCATCATAAATATTGGCCTGAAGTTTTCGTTTTTGTTGAGTCTCTGCCGGGTTTGGGTATCAGGATGATGTTGGTGTCTTAAAATGATTTGGGAAGGATTCCCTCTTTTTGGATTGTTGGGAATAGTTTCAGAAGGAGTGGTACCAGCTCCTCTTTGTATGCCTGGTAGAATTCGGCTGTGAATCCATCTGGACCTGGGCTTTTTTTGATTGGCAGGCTATTAATTGCTGTGTCTACTTTAGCATTTGTTATTGGTCTATTCAGGGTTTTGACTTCTTCCTGGTTTAGGCCTTGGAAGGTGCAAGTTTCCACGAATTTATCCATTTCTTCCAGGTTTACTGGGTTTTGTGCATAGAGTTGTTTTTTTTTTTAATTTTATTTTTTATTTTTTATTGCATTTTAGGTTTTGGGGTACAGGTGAAGAACATACAATATTGTTGCATAGAGTTGTTTGTAGCAATCTCTGATAACAGTTTGAATTTCTGTGGAATCCGTGGTGATATCCCCTTTATCTTGTTTATTGCATCTATTTGATTCTTCTCTCTCTTCTTTTTTATTAATCTAGCTAGCGATTAGTCTATTTTGTTGATCTTTTCAAAAAAGCAGCTCCTGGGTTTATTAATTTTTTGAAGAGTTTTTTGTGTCTATATCTCCTTCAGTTCTGCTCTGATCTTAGTTATTTCTTGTCTTCTGCTAGCTTTTGAGTTTTTTTTTATCTCATTCCCCTAGCTCTTTCAATTTTGATGATAGGGTGTCAATTTTCGATTTTTCCTTGCTTCTCATGTAGGCATTTTTTGCTATAAATTTTCCTCTAGACACTGCTTTAAATGTGTACCAGAGATTCTGGTACATTGTGTCTTCGTTCTCGTTGGTTTTGAAGAACATCTTTATTTTTGCCTTCATTTCTTTGTTTGTCCAATTGACATTCAAGAGCCAGTTGTTCAATTTCCATGAAGTTGTGTGAATCTGAGTTAGTTTCTTAATCCTGAGTTCTAATTTGATTTCACTGTGGTCTGAGAGACTGTTATAATTTCTATTTTTTTGCATTTGTTGAGGAGTGATTTACTTCCAATTATGTGGTCAGTTCTACAGTAGGTGTGATGTGGTGCTGAGAAGAATGTATATTCTGTGGATTTGGGGTAGAGAGTGCTGTAGATGTCTATTAGGTTTGCCTGGTCCAGATCTGAGTTCAAGTCCTGGATATCCTTGTTAATTTTCTGTCTCGTTGATCTGAATAATATAAATATTCTTATAAATCATGTCTGAAGTGAAGAGAAAAACATTACTTCATAAAGTATTTGATAGTTTACTATTTCTTTTATGAAATCCTCTAGAGAAGATTAAAAATGCATCATTCTTCCTTGATTTCCTTTTAGAAGTAGTTACTGATATAAATGACTATGCGCACAATTACTATGTCTTACCATTGTGAGTTTGAGGATTCTTGCTTCCTCTGAACACTCTAAGTTAACTAGCAAAGGTATTAGATTACAAATGTTGCAACTGAAGTTTAACTGCTGCCTCCGATGTTCCATAGATTTCCAAACTGAAGAATCTGTCTCATTTCTTCATGAAGTCTTAGTAATGCAGCTGAACAAAACTTTCTAATATTTTTCAGGAAGAACTGAACCCCATTATTGTTACGCCACCAATCGAAGCCATTGATCAGGACCGGAATATTCAACCGCCATCAGATAGGCCAGGAATCCTGTATTCTATCCTTGTCGGTTTGTATTTGGTTACATTTTTTACTATCAATTATCGTTCTAGAATCTTTTAGATACAAATTCTCTCAATTCCAAGAAAATATTTTAAATAACAAAGTTTTTTTTTTATCATTTGACATGATTGTTACTTTTGTGTATAAACAGATTTTGAAATAATAATTCAAGATATTTGCTTCCTCTGTTGGTTTGACTGAAATGTGCAGAATGATAAATGAATAACTTTTATGGAAGAGGCAAAGCAATTCAAAATATTAGGATGTTAACCTGCATACTGGTATTTTTCTACATATCAACTTATAATATAAAGCATTCTCTGGTACCAAATTTTAGTATAAAATGAAAAATATTCTACTCATATTCTATCTTTGGTTGGATACTATACATAATTCTGATAATATATGACTGAATTTAAAAAGTGCTATTTTGGAGCCATGTGAAAAAAGTGCGAGATCATGATTAGCCCAGGGGAATATGATACATTAACCTTTGGCAAATACTTCTCTTGAAAAATTTCACAGAAGCTGTCCTAATCCATCCCTAAGCATATGTTACTAATGGTACCCAAAGCATAAATGATGAGAAATAGATTATACTACTCTTCTTAGATTGCTTTTACCAAAATATGAATGTTGCTGATTTGTGTAGCCTCTAGATAGATACATGTGAGACAGGCTATATATATTTTAAGGAAGAAGGGGACTCTTTTGAAATGTGCTTGAAAAATAACTTTAATGGAGTTCAGCATTAGCCCTAAACCGTTTTCTGTCCTTTTACTTGAAGCCTATATACATACACACACATACACAACAACCAACGGATATTAGATTCGCAAATATTATACTATATCCTTAGAAATCCTATCTGTAAAGAAAATTCAAGCAATTCTGTTTCAAGCCTTAGGTCTTTAAAAAGGCATAAATATCATAAGCCAGTTGCAGAGATCAGACTATTAATTTGTAAAAAGCTTTCATAAACATAAATCAGATGCTAAAGACATAAATATGAGAGATGAATGTTCTAGGTTAGTGAGTCGTGGAGTCTGTGGCTAAAAAGAAAATCAAAAAATAAAATACATTACTTAAGGAACTATAAATAAAGTTTGAACCACATGTGGGCTCATGGGAGGACAGCATTAAGCATTTTAAGAGAATTGCTCAGGAAGAGTCATTTTAGCAGAAAGACAGGAGTTTACAGGTGAAAAAAGATAGAAAATTATTTCTATAGATAAGCAGCATATGCAAAAGCTAAAGGATGAAATTTAAGAATAGACTTGGGAGAACAGTGATACTCAGAGCCAGTTGGATGCATTGATGTTCAAGTTTATTTAACTTCAAAGCATATGTGCATTCTTTTTTTTTAACAAATGAGCACCCTGAGCACCTACACTGTGAAGTAAGATGTATCACTGACTTTGTGGAGTCAGTTTTCTGACAGTAGAGATAGGCAATAAATAATTACTGTAAAAAATAAGTGTTCATTATCAAAGGTAGAAAGTTGTGAATGCTATGGGGAAAACCAATCATATGATGGGATTGGAAGAGCAGAGGAAGATTGTAGTAGAAGTTTCAGTATTAAATAGGATCATTAGCACTTGTGTCATCAAAAGGTAAGCTATTAACAAAGGATTACAGAGGCTGAGGAAGTTATTCAGGTTGATATCTCCAGGAAGAGTTTCTAGACAGGGATGAAAGCTGAAGCTTGCCAGGTGGGTTTTAGAAATAACAAGGGGGGCAGAAGCATTGGAGAGAAGTGAGTGGGGTTAAATAAAAAGTTGACAGATAAGAAGAGGGCAGAAATTAGAGAGCCTTGTATGTTGTTTGTCTACTTTGTATTTTTCTCTGAGTGAAATGAGAAGCCAGTGCAAGAATTTTAACAGAAAAGTGACACAATGATGGAATGTTTCATCAGCCTACAAGTATAGGATAATGGATAGTCCCAAACAATGGATAGAAACTCTTACAATTATTTTCTCTTATAGCTAAGTTAAATTAATAATAACCTTTTACCTTATTTTCATTTTTAGAAGGGAGAGAGTTGTAGGGATTGAGAGTGTAGACTCTGAAAATTATACTATCCATGTTAAAAATCCTGATTTTAACTCATACCAGACATATAATTTTAGTTGAGTTATTTAGCCTCTCTTTACCTTAAGTTAGTCCTTCTTTTTTTCTTCTTTTGAGACAGCATCTTGCTCTGTCATCCAGGTTGGAGTACAGTGGCACAGTCATAGCTCACTGCAGCTTCGAACTCTTGGGCTCAAGCGATCCTCCCACCTTGGGCTGCCAAAGTGCTGGGATTACAGGTGTAAGCCACCACCTAACCAGATATTTTATATTTAATATGGGATTTTAAAAAAATAGATCTTTGTATAAAACAGTTGTGAGAATTTGCTCCAATACATTGCAAATGCACATATACTGCCTGGAGAAAAAGTTGATGCTCAATACATTTTTGCTGACATTGCTATTAACATTAGGATGAAAAATAAGGCATGTTACTGAAGTCACATCAGGCTGGTACAAATGGAAACACACAAAAAACAAACACAACATAATACATACACACACACAAACACACACACAGAAAAGGGTATCCATGATTAATTTCACGGACTTTGTCAAAACTCTTAATTTTCCTTAAATTCATCCAAATGCTTCTGAATATATGTGTTTCTCCAAGCTAACGTAAGTTATCATGTGGAAGGTTCCTCTCCTGCTTTCATTTGTTATAGACAGTCTCTTTTTACTGTATGTGAGGATATGGATGCTGATGTCTATGACAGGGTCATCCAAGGGCTGTGGTCAGCCTCTTGATTGATCCTACTGTCATGACCATCAGTGGTAGAATTATTGACTATCCAAAAGTCTTTAAAGGAAATGCTAGATCATGATGTTCATAGGGGGTTTAAAAAGCTTTAACAAATTTATGGGGAACTAAAAAGACAGGAGCAAGCTGTATATACGCTCAGGAAACACTTGGAAAGACCCTGAGTGCTCTTCTCTAGCTGACCTTGAGACTTTGCACATGCAGTAAGTAAAAGTCAAGATGGAACAACACCATAAAGCAGCTAGACCTAGAAGATATCTATGGAACACTCTACCCGCTAACTGCAGAATATGCATTCTTCTCTAGTGCACCTGGAATGTTCTTCACTATAGATCATGCTAGGCCAAAAAACCAATATTGTTAAATTGAAAATGATTGAAATAATACACTCTACTCTTGACAACAGTAGAATGAAATTAGAAATTAATAATGAAGGAAATTTTGGAAATTCACAAGTGCGTGGAAATTAAAAAACATTAAATTAGTGACTCAATAAAAAATTAGAAAAATTCTTAGAGACATATAAAAATATCTTGTAACTTGCATTTTAATCTCTAATCAACAATATAAGCTTGTCACAAAGACACTGGAAAAGGTTGAGCAAACTAAAGCAAAAGAGCAGAAGGGAGGCCAAACATGGTGGCTCACACCTGTAATTCCGACATTTTGGGAAGCTGAGGCAGGTTGATTCCTTGAGCCCCAGAGTTTGAAAGCAGCCTGGACAATATGGCAAAATCCCATCTCTATAAAAAATAGAAAAATTAGCTGGGCATGGTGGTGTGTACCTGTGGTCTCAGCTACTAAGGAGACTAAGATGGGAGAATCACCTGGGTCCAGGAATTCAAGGCGGCAAGGCTGCAGTGAGCCGTGATTGCACCACTTCATTCCAGCCTGGGTGATGAAGAAGATGGGAGGTGACCCTCTTTAAGAAAAAAAGAAAAAGCAAGCAAGCTAAACAACATGATAGAAATAGTAGAGACTACAGTGAAAGTTAATAAAAGAAGCATTAGAAAAACAGGAAAAACAAATGAAACCAAAAGTGAATTCTTTGAAATCACCAACAAAATTGATAAACCTCTAGCTAGCCTGACCAGGAATAAAAGAGATAAATGCAATTTACTAACTTGGAAAGAAAGAGAGGAATTTCTGCTTAGCTCACAGAAATAAAAAAAGTTATAAGAGAATATTATATACAGTTTATGCCAACTAGACAAACTAGATGCAATGGACAAATTCTTAGAGTCAAACTATTCAAAGTGACTTCAGAAAAAATAGAAAATCTAGGCAGACTTACAACAAGAGAACAGATTGATTTAATAATAAAAAAAATTCTTCCCACAAGGAAGAATTCTAGATCAGATGCTTTACTGGTAAATTCTACTGAACTTTTAGAGAATATTTAATACCCTTTCTGTATTAGTCCATTATTGCACTGCTGTAAAGAACTACCTGTGACTGGGTAATTCATACAAAAAAAAAAAAATAGGTTTAAGTGGCTCACAGTTCTACAGGCTGTACAAGCAGCATGACTTCAGAAGCCTCAGGAAACTTTCAATCATGGCAGAAGTCAAAGTTGGTGCATCTTACATACCAGAGCAGGAGAAAGAAGAGAGAGCTGCTACACACTTTTAAACAACCAGATCTTGTGAGAACTCACTCACTGTCACCAGAACAGCAAGGGGGATATCTGCCCCCATGATTCATTCACCTCCTGCCAAGTCCCTTCTCCTGCATTGGAGACTACAATTTAACATGAGATTTTGGCAGGGGCACAAATACAAACCATATCATTAAACCGCTGGCCCCTCTGAAATCTCATGACCTTCCCACATTGCAAAATACAAGCATCCTTTCTCAACAGTCCCCCAAGTCTTAACTGACTTCAGAATTAACTAAGAAGTCCACAAAGTCCAAAGTCTCATCTGAGACAAGGCAAATCCCTTCTGCCTATAAGCCTGAAAAATCAAAATCAAGTTAGTTACTTCCAAGATACAGTGGGGTACAGGGATTGGGTGAATACTTGGAGATATCAGCCAAAACAAAGGGGCTACAGCATGGAAGTCCGAAACCCACAAGGGCAGCCATTAAATCTTAAATCTCCAAAATAATCTCCATTGATTTCATGTCTCATATCCAGGCCACACTAATGCAAGGATTGGGCTCCCAAGGTCTTGGGTATTTCTGCCTCTGGGGCTCTGCATTGTACAGCTCCCTTGGCTACCTTCATGGGCTAGTGTTTAGTGCTCATGGCTTTTCCATGTGCACAGTGCAAGCTGTCAGTGGATCTACCATTCTGGGGTACCTGGAGGAAAGTTGCCCTCTTCTCACAGCTCCACTAGGCAGTTCCCCAGTAGGAACTCTATGTGGGGTCTTCAACCCACATTTCCCTTCTATACTGCCCTGTTATAGATCCTCCGTGAGGGCTCCACCCCTCTAGCAGACTTCTTCCTGGACACAAAGACATTGCCATAAATCCTTTGAAATGTAGGTGGAGGCTTCCAAGCCTCAACTCTTGCCCTCTGTGCAGCCATAGATTTAACATCCCATGGAAGATGCCAAGGCTTATGGCTTGCATGCTCTAAAGGAAAGGCCTAAAATATATCTGGGGACCATGTAGACATGACTGGAGTTGGAATGCCTGGGATGCAGGGAGCAGTGTCCTCAGATTACACAGGGCAGTGGAGCTGTGGGCCTGGCCCACAAAATTATTCTTTTCTCTTAAGCCTCTAGGCTGTTGGAAGAAGCTGCAAGGAAGGTCTCTGAAAGAAAGGCATAACCTATAGAGTCCTTAATCATATATGTAGGTGAAATTTCTGCTTCTAATTATGTTATCAAGTCTGAACATTTTTATGTAAAATTATGTTAACAGCTATCAAGCACTGTTTCAGCACTGTCATTAATATTGATATATGTATTTATTTATAATAATGTAAGAAGATCTGCTGACTTGATCTTGTAACAGTAGCTTGTAGTATTAGGTACTCTTAAATGAGTACCTAATGTGTGAACAGTAATACATATTAAATAACATAGATGAGATATATGTTGCATGCTAAAATATAAATATTATATTGTTAATAGTTATTTTTCTTATTTTTTAAAGTGTAATTATAACAATATTATGAATGTTCTAGCAACTAAAATATTGGCGTTACGCATTGATTCAGAATGGAGATACTAGAGCTGGAAACCTTGGTTTAATTTTTTTAAAAAACCCTCTTTTAACTCTGGTAGGTATTATCAAGTATTAGCACTTTTATGATTAGGTATACAGTATACTTATATTGGAAATGTGAAGAGAAAGATACATTTTTATCCCTTCCTCAATGCATATATCACAATGAGGAAGGGATGAAAATGTTCCTGGGCCCTACATTTCTTCTATTGTATATTTCATATTTCACAGTTATTAGAAAGAGAGTCCATATTTTCTATTTCCTTTTTTGTTTTCTTGGTGTTTTGTTTATATTTTGTTTTGTTTCATTATCTTTGTGCTACACAAATGAGTTCTTATAACCAAACACTTATAACTGAGCACATGTGGTTTTTTCAAGCATTATATAACCTTGAATATACCCCCTGAGGTGCATTTTTCTCATGACTTACCATTCTCTAGAATGCTTCTTCTAATTTTAATGTACCTCTACATTTTGGAAATTATTTTTTAAAGGAAGTATTCCTTATAGAATTTATTTAAAATTTTTTTAATTGCATGTGTGCCTGTCCCTTGTAAAGGCAAAAGTAAAACTTCCAAGCTTCTGAAGGCCTGATCCCAGAACCAAATCAGTAGAAATAATCCACTATTGTATATTGGTCAAAGCAAGAACAAGTCCTGCCCATCTTTAAGGAGCAGGGGTGGAAAGAGTATTTTACTTGTTAAGAAACACAAAAGGTTTTCCATCTTTGATTTACTTCAATTAATTCAAGGAGATGAGAAAAGTCATAAAATGTAGCTCTGAATTTGAAGAAGTAAATAAGTTTAGGCAAGATTGTGTGTGTGTGTGTTAGTGTATTATTCCATTTTTATGCTGCTGATAAAGACATGCCTGAGACTGTGGAATTTAGAAAAGAAAGAGATTTAACAGACTTATAGTTCCACATGACTGGAAAGGCCTCACAATCATGGCAGAAGGTAAAAGGCACATCTCACATGGCAACATACAAGAAAAGAGAGCTTGTTCAAGGAAACTCCCATTTTTAAAACCATCAGATCTTGTGAGACTTACTCACTTTCACAAGAATGACACAGGAAAGACCTGCCCTTGTGATTCAGTTACCTCCCACAAGGTTCTTCCCATAAGATGTGGGAACTGTGAGAATGACATTTCAAGATGAGATTTGGGTGGGGACATAGCCAAACCATATCACTTAGCTAATGATAGCTACATTTTACAATGAACATATAACTTTTCTGATCCCTCATCCTGTAAATTAAAAAATATTTTTGAGTACACAATCTAATATTAAAGAATTATATATGTATTTTTTCAGTCATTAAATTTTGGTGTTCAGATATCACATTGAAAATGATTAACTGTGGCCAGGTGCAGTGGCTCACCCCTTTAATCCCAGCACTTTAGGAGGCCAAGGTGGGTGGATCACGAGGTCAGAAGATCAAGAAATCCTGGTCAACATGTTGAAACCTCATCTCTACTGAAAACAAAAAAAATCAACTGAGTGTGGTGGCATGTGCCTATAATCCCAGCTACTCGGGAGGCTGAGGCAGGAGAATCACATGAACCCAGGAAGCAGAGGTTGCAGTGAGCTGAGATCACACCACTGAACTCCAGCCACGCAACAGAGCTAAATTCCATTTCAAAAAAAGAAAAGAAAATGATTAATTGTATTATATATAAGTCAATATTATAAATAAGTGGATTAATTACATCAAAATTGTTAGTCTGACTTTATTTCAGTTCTGCCTGGATCTCCATGGTTTTGACCTAGTAACCTGGATGATTAAGCTGTTTTAGCAGAGGAATGGCATGTAATTTTTCCATCTCTGTTGGTGTTCACTTCTATACACATTATTAATGTTACTTTTAATCTCAGATTTATTTGCAGACATATTTCTCATCTGCTTATTCATTTTTTGAGGATTAGTTTGGTGTAAAATTAATACTATATAGATCCTTTAACAGGCCAAATGTAAACTAAAAGTCATTGCAATGTGTTGAAAGCAAACAGACAAGAGAGAATGCTACTTGTGATGCTTAATTTTATATGTCAGCGTGACTGGGTTAAGGCACATGGAACACCCATCTTCTCCTACCATCAAACATTAGAGTGCTTAGTTCTCAGGCTTTCAGATTATGGGATTCATACCAGTGTCTACCCTGGTTTTCAGGCCTCTAGGCTTGGACAAAATTGCACCACCCACTTTTTCTCGTTCTCTAACTTACAGATGGTGGATGATCTTAGCATCCATAACAAATGATATGGTTTGGCCGTGTGCCCACCCAAATCTTATTTTGAATTCCCACATGTTGTGGAAGGGACCAGGTTGGAGGAAATTGAATTATGGGGACAAGTCTTTCCTGTGCTATTCTTGTGATGGTGAATAAATTTCATAAGATCTGCTGATTTTAAAAAGAAGAATTCCCCTGCACAAGTGCTCTCTCTCTCTCTCTTTGCCTGCTGCCATTCATGTATAATGTGACTTGCTCCTCCTTACCTTCCACCATGATTTTGAGGCTTCCCCAGCCACAAGATAACTGTAAGTTTAATTAAACCTTTTTCTTTGGTAAATTGCTCAGTCTCAGGTATATATTTTTCAGCAGCATGAAAATGGACAAATACAAGAAATTCTCATAATCAGCCAATTGATTGAGGGAGTCAATCCCCTACCTTTTTTCTTGCTGTCAGTACTAGTATGTCCTATAGCCTATTTTTTTTTTCTCTAAAGAACTCTGAATAATACCCTGCTGCTTATCCCTTCACACTTTACAGTTGCCACATCTCCCTCAAGTTTCCTTGCTTGTGCCTAAAACATACAGAGAGTGAGGCAGTGTCAGTCAGTATATAAAGCATTAGCTAAGTTTACTTTTGTATTATTTTGTTTAAAAATAAACATAAAATTAAGTTTGAATAGGAGAGGTAATAACATGGATTTATAGACCTAAAACATTAAAGTTTAAGGCCTGTACACTTCAACTATATGTAAGTTGAACCAATCAATAAAGAAAAAGAGATTTATACTTTTTTCTCAATTCTATTTTAGGGGTTACCACAGTACACAATAGGTAAAATTTTATCTAGATAACTGAGCAATAAAAGTAGCATTTTAGAAAGTTTACTTCAGTGATTATAAGGAAAAGGAATGTCAGAAGATATTAGTTGGCTATCATGGCTACCATGGCACAAATATGAAAGAACAAGGGTCTGAGTAAGGTAAGAGATTAAGACTATGAAAAGGAACATATCAGAGAGACTTTTAAAGATAAGAAAGAATCACTTGCAGAATATGTATAGAATTGGCTAGTGAAAGTAATTTGGGGATTTGAATCTGCATAGTCAGAAAAAATTGTGGTACTATTAGCAAGAATGCAGTTTATGAGTTTTGTAATTATTTTTATGTTTAAATAACAGATATGAACGTATCATGAACCATGAAGAGGTGGCTTTCAAACTTTAAAGGCTGTGAGAATTCAGTGAGATTATTCAAAGTGCTTTCTCTTGACCTCCATTTTCAGAGCTTCTGATTCAGAAGATCTGGGAAAGGATCTTGGTCTTTGCAGTGTGGGTAGACCTGAACTATACTGTAAGAAGCCATAGAATAGAAGTCGTAAATATGCATAATAAAAACAACCCAATAAAATCTTTGCCAAATACTGAAACCAGCTTGGCTGTATAGACCCCCACCCAGGCGACACTGAAGGAATTAAGAAGCAGACGCAAAGATAAAGTGCAAAGTGGTACTATCAGGGAACTCACAGCCTTCTGGGCTGAGAGTCTTAGGGGACAGACAGCATTCCAGGCTGAGAGCCTCAAGCAGATTCTGATCCACGTATTTATTCTCTCTGAGCAGGTGATTATCATCAATGAAAGGTGTTCTGTGTTTTCTCATACAACAAAAATAAACAAGGCAGGCAGCTGGAGCCTGCTTACCACTGATCAAAGACAAACTAGAAAGTATTCTCCATGAGGGAGCAACAGGGGCACGGTCATGTATCCCTTGTTTTAAGGACTAGTTAAACTGATGTATGATACACACATACTGTTTACTACTTTACACCCTGAGCAGTTTTCCACTTCGGGGGGCTGGCTCAGTTTTCCTTGCCATTGCTCTCAGCAAACGATATGGTAATCATACACTCAGCAGCTAAAATTTTTGAATTTGAGATATTGGCTACTAATATAAGAATTTTAGTTTTCCTTAAAATAGGTAAAAAATGGATTTAAATTTTTTGGTGGCTATTACACAGCTAATAAAAACATTTTGGTTAAAAAATAAAGTTTGTTATTTATCACAAATAGCTGAAAAATAAGTTTGGCAAAGGAGATTTCGAGCTGATGATTTTTGGAAGATGTAAAAGCGGGATGAGTGTAGTTTACTTTCTGCATTTAGAATGATCAAAGAATGTGCTAAGAAAATCTAGCAGCTGAAAAGGAAAAGTGCTGAAGTTAAAACTAGTGGAAGAAAATAACAAGAAATTAGAGGTGATTTTTCTAATACATATTTGAACCCAGGGATAACTTGATACAAAGACAAATATGTTTTTAGGAAATATTTGAAAATAATGGTTAAAATTATCAACAAAATTTTAGTTATGTAAAAGGAGTAGCAGGTGAATTTAATGTCAGAGTAATAGATTATTAATATAATTGACCCCAAAGTTAAATAAGGGGATGACTGAAAAAAAAACAAAACCCAGAGGTCTGGACATGGTTCAGAAGTAGCTATATTTTTAGATGAATTAAACTTTGCTAAATAGAACGAAAATTACATTTTCCAAGTGGGATAAATAAGGGATTCTGTTGGGACCTAGAACTTAGACATGTATTTCTATTCTTGTACAATATTTTTTATATGTCAATACCCTGATTTCTCCAGGGTATTCAGCATTCATGTGTCATTAAAATGTTTTTACAAAAAAAGTATCTGGAGACAAGTTACATGTTACAGTTGTTTTTGTTCTACCAAAGGAAGATGTGGGTGTTTTCATTAGCAGTGTTTTATTGAAACTGACCATAATTTCTATACATCAACAATGTCAAAATTTGAGGAATTACCATACATCTTCATGGCACCTAGAAGACAGTTTCTCTTTTATTTCTGTGTTAATCAGGTTACTAATTTTATATGTAAAGATATACCTTCTTTGTGGAGAAGGGAAAATTTTTATACCATATTTTTTTGATGTAGGGTTCCTTTGACGTATATTAGATGTTCATTTTCCAATGTATCAAGCATTAAAAACAAATGCTTTCCTGGATGAGACTCTTTTGGTAAAAAGTATGGAGATGAACTTAAGTTCATCTTGGCAGTAAAGGAAGTTTATTGAAAGGACTTTGTTTTCTTCCCAAATTCAAATAACTGCCAAAAATGACAGCATTTTAAGAAGCAGAAACAGGAATTTTAAGTTGCCAGATTAGAGGACCTTTCCTCTCTAGATGCCCATTATTTTCATAGTACAGATTGTACATCCATCTTCTGATTCTTTGCTCTAAATAAAAATTATTTGAAGATGAAGTGATAATTATATAGTTTAGGTCAGACATCTATACTTCCTTCAATTAACTATATGTATGGAATCAGAAGTACTATGCTAATAAATGATGGGCAAATACAGCTCTGAGAAAAAAAATGGTAAGGTTTTTCTTTTTACTATTTATTATTTAGTTTTAAAGAAAATTAAATAATTTAAAAATAATATGAAATCTGGCACTAGAAAAGGATGCCCTCTCTTACCACTCCTATTCAATATAGTATTGGAAGTTCTAGCCAGAGCAATCAGACAAGAAAAAGAAATAAAGGATATTCGATTAGGGAAAGAGGAAGACAAATTATCTCTATTTGCAGGCAACATGATTGTATATTTAGAAGACCGCATCATCTCAGCTCAAAATCTCCTTAAGCTGATAAGCAACTTCAGCAGAGTCTCAGGATACGAAATCAATGTGCAAAAATCACTAGCATTCCTATATAACAGTAACGGACAGAGAACCAAATCAAGAGCAAACTCCCATTCATAATAGTTAAAAAAAGAATAAAATATCTAGGAATACAACTGACAAAGTATATGAAGGACCTCTTCGAGGAGAATTACAAACCACTGTTCAAGGAAATAAGAGTGATAATTATAAAGTTTAGGTCAGGCATCCATACTTCCTTCAATTAACTATATGCATAATGTAAGAGCTTTATATACATAATGTAAGAGCTAAAATTGTAAAGCATCTAAAAGATAATATTGCTAAAAATTGTTATGACCTTAGGGTTGGCAACAGTTTCATAAATATAACAAATGCAAACCTATAAAAGAAAAAAATTAAAAATTTGACATCATCAAAGTAAAAATGCATTTGCTCTTCAGAAGACAATAGTAATAGATTGAAAAAGTAAATGACAGAAAAAGAGAATATATTTGCAAAATATATCCAACAATAGACTTGTTTGGGGAATATATGAAAGGATAATTTAATAAAGATGAGGCAAACAATTATAAAATGGCAAAAAGTTTTAACAAATTATTACAGATTTACAAACCAAATAAGAATGTGAAAAGTTGCTCTGTATCATTAGCTAATTTGGAAATTAAAATTAATACTTCAATGAAAAACACTACATACACACCAGAATGGCCAAAATTTAAAAAAAGACTGACAATATCAAGATTTGGTGAAAATGTGGGGGATCTGAAATGCTCATGCATTGCTGGTAAGAATCTAAAATTATACAGACACATTAGAAAAGTAGTTTGGTAATTCCTTTAAAAGTTAAAGATTACTCAACAATGAAAATATAGTATTATTGATGCACAGCAATTCAGAGGAATCTCTAATGCTTTATACTGAGTTGAAAGAAGCCAGTCTCCAAATCTTTGTAGTATTCAATTCCATCTAAATATCATTCTCAAAAAGATGAAACTATGGTGGTTGTGAACAAATCAGTCATTGCTAAAGATTAAACTTCAGGGAAGGAAAACACAAAGTAGGTATTTGATCATAAAACCATTCTATGTCCTGATTATGACACTAACTACACAAACCTATATGTAACTGAAAATTAATAGACTTGTTCCTTGCCCCAAAATTCTTAATAAAACATTTAGACATCCACATATGGCCTAGCAATTCCACTTCTAGATATTTACTCAAGATAAATGAAAGCATAGATTCATTCAGAGATGTATACAAGCAAGTTCATATCAGCCTTATTTGTGACAGGAGGTAACTCAAGTGCTCATCCACATGTGAACAAATAAATAAATTGTAGCCTATCCATGCAGTAGAATAACACCTAGGCAATAGAAATAAATGAACTGTTGATATATGAAATAACATGGACTTCCCAAACCATTATGCTAAATGAAAGAAGCCAGGCACCTAACAAAAGAATGCATACTGTAAGGCCGGGCAGTGTGGCTCATGCCTGTAATCCCAGCACTTTGGGAGGCTGAGGCCAGTGGATTACCTGAGGGCAGGAGTTCGAGACCAGCCTGATCAACATGGTAAAATCCCGGCCCTACTAAAAATACAAAAATTAGCTGGATGTGGTGGTGGGCGTCTGTAATTCCAGCTACTTGGGTGGCTGAGACAAAAGAATCACTTGAGCTCAGGAGGGGGAAGTTGCAGTGAGCCAAGATAGCACCATTGTACTCCAGCCTGGGCAAAAGAGAGAAACTTCATCTCAAAAAAGAAAGAAAGAAAGAAAGAAAAAAAGAATACATACTGTATAAATGGTTCCATTTCTATTATGCTGGCAGAAAGTGATCATTGGTTGCATAGGGTGAGAGACATGAATGGGGAGAGAAAGGAGACATTGTTATAGGGAAACTTCTGGCAATTATGGAAAGGCTTACTGTCTTAATCATGGTGATACTATCTTGATCAACACATGTGTGATTTAAAATTCCACATTTTAAATGTATGAAAATAATTGGCATTTTTTCTCTATCTTACAGAAAACTCATAATTTTCTGTAGGATAGAAAATTAACTTTTCACCAAGGGATTACTTTAGGTTACCATTTCCTCCATAAAACTGTAAAAGTGAAAAGTGTATAGAATTTTTTTTAGTATACATAAAAATAAAGAATTAGTGGTTTGGTAACCATTTCTGTTGGCTCTAATAATTACAATGCCGAAATTGACTCTATTATTTGTAATTGTGATAATGTAGGCATCAATTTTACAACTAAATTTAGACAATCAAAGCTGTTTCTAAAGAACAGCCTTAGGTGTCTGTAAAAAGTGTATATGATGAAAGAACAAACATTAAGTGTTCTTAGTTCTTACTAGAAAAACATTAGACTTTTAAGAAATGCAGGGAAATAAATTTCACTTGCCCTTACTCTTTGTCCAAGGAGATTTATTTTTAAATTGCTAGTTATTCTCTTGTTGAGTTAATATTCTATAATGATGTCTAAAAACCATCCTTCCAGAAAGAGAAGGCCAATTGAGCCAAATTGTCTAATTCACTGCACACAGGTTATGTAGCATAATAGGCAAGAGTTTACACTGTGGATTAAATACCTTGATTACTAACCCAGTCATTTACTACCTGAGAGAATTCAGAATATTTTACTTAACTTCTGTGAGTGTTGGTTTCTTCATAGATCAAATAATAAATATATTTTCCACAAGGTTATTTTGACACTTGGATGAGACAGATCATTTACAAATGAAGAGATTATAACATTTTCACCATAGTAACTAGTTAATGGCTAGTAAGTATTACTCTCTGGGAAATGAAAATCCTTCCCAGATCAGTGGCTATTATTCAGTTATCTTCAGCATTTTTGGTTCATTCTTCCAAGACTCCTGCTCCTTTCTACACTGATGAAAGCTAGGGTAAAACTAAACCAAAGCAAATGATAAATAATATTGCATTTCTGAAAACTCTTTTTTAAAATATATAAAAAGAGATCATAAATAAAATCACTGTTTGGCATCACTTAGTTTCAAGAATTATGAAGATTTGGCCAAACTTATTAAAATGTGTATGTCTATCAATTTTTTCTCACATTATTTTATGCCTATAACTCTTTAGAACATTCCTACAATATCATAGCATAACTAAAAAATCTATTATTATTTAATATTAAATACGAGTCAGTGTTCATTGTAACTTTCTCACAAATATTATTTTTGTTTTTTAGAATTTTTTTTGTTTTTCGTTCTTGTCTTTCTTGGAAAGGGAGAGGTGCAAGGGAACCAGAATTCATGTAAGTTCACACGTTGTGACTGAGATTTCTCCTAAGTCTCTTTTAATCTACAGTGGTCCTCTTTCCATTTCTTTTTAAATTGTTTTCTTGTGATTCATTTATTAAGAAGTCAAGTTTATATTATGGAGTTTCTCATCGTCTTTATTGTAGTTTCCTTGGTTTAATTTTGCATGTTACTTTGTCTCATATATTTTCTATATATTTTGATGCTTAATCAAATAACATTTTTTGTTTTTTTCTTTGGTTTTCTCAAAACTATTTCATAGATGGTACAATAGTCTGCTTGGGCTACCATTACAAAACACCCTAGATTAAGTAGCTTAAGCAATAGGAATGTGTTTCTCACAGTTCTGGATGCTGAGGCCTGAGATCAAGGTACTTTCATTGTTGGTTTGGCTTTTGTGGCTGCTTTCTTGTGTGCATGGCCTTTCCTCTGTATGCCCTTGGAGAGAAAGGGAGAGAAGAGAGAGAAGAGAGAGAGAGAAAGAGAGACACCAGTCCCATCATATTAAAAGCCCACCCATATAAATTCATCTAGTCTGATCACCTTCTTAAAAGGGTCTATCTTGCTGTAATAGTCACATTGGGAGTAATGGCTTCAACATAAAATTGTGGAAGATGAGGGGCATAACTCAGGTCATAGCAGATGATGTTGAATTAATTCTTCTATTGAGAGGTATATTGCTGGCTTTATCTCTTTTTTGTGATATTAGCAGCATTTAGTGCTCAATGCCATGATCCATTCATTTATGCAGGGTTGTAAAATTATGGCACTGTGATATTATTAATCTTAACTTACTAGTTGAAATAATTGCCTAATGAGACTTTTTATCAATTGTTTACCCCATGTTAAGGTCATATGGAAAGAGCATGATATGTTTTCTTAATTTCTGATTTTCAAAATATTTCTCTAGCATCCTCTGAAAATGATCAATATATTGTTTTACAGCACTATCACAACTTAGGAATTTAAATATATTTGATCTGTTTCAAATTATTACTGATATTATCTTTATTGATGCTCACGTTGCCTTATCTTTAGCTCAAAAAACACTTTTTGGCTCTTGAAAACTTTTCATAACAGTTTAGTAGTCTTGGAATTATTTCTTCCTACTTGGTGTGAGCAGGTGTTTCACAGCTATTTGTTGATTTTCTGCCCTGGACCTGAAATCAGCTATCTCCCTCAGAAATCTTAACTGCTTTTATTAGTAAATGATATTCACAACCATTGTCTGAACGTTAGAAATGTTCATTGCTTCTAAGTTGACCATTATGTTTAGTTATTTGTTTCAGCATTCAGAGCTATGTTATATGCATTTTGTTTCTCAAGGTAAACCACAACCTGAGTTTAAACTTTCCCTACCAATTCAAAATCAAAACCCTAGTTGTTCTATTTTACCGCTTTAATTTTTTATTTCTATCTCTTTATCAACACCTGTCAAGAATACTGAAAAAAGTAGAATTAGAATGCCACATAATTATGTATTTATTTCATTTATTGTAAAACACTCCTATAACTTTCTTAGAATCACAACACTGCCACCAATATGATGGCTGTAAATAGTTTAACTTTTTGTTTTTCATAATTTCTGTGATACTTCAGCTCTATTATATGGTGGATGTGATGTCAATACTACCTTTAAAATTCATCTGGGTTAGTTTTTTTTGTTTGTGCTTATGCCAACAACTGAATGCACGTTTAGATTGAATTATTCTATTTTATTTTTAGAGAAGTCCTTGAATTTAATTAGTTTTATAATATATAACATTTATGTAGCTCTGAAACTTAAAAACTGTGATATAGTTAATGAAATTTAGCTTCAATGCCTGTCCCCTTCACATATTCCCTCACTTTCTCATAAGTAACTATTTTTATGTTATAGTCTATCTTCAACTTCTTAATGTATATGTGTTCTTTTATAAATATGCATGTGTATTATTATTTTTAAAAATTGGTATACTATAGGCCCTTCTTTCCAAATTGGTTTTTTTTACTTATTATATCTGAAAATAACTACATAGTAATAGGTAAAGATATATATCATTCACCATTACATTTGAATTACCATCTGCTTTAATATGTATCACCATTTGTTTCACCAGACCACTGTTGATGTATATTTAGGTGGTGATTTATCTTCCATTATTCTAATGGGAAAATATTCAGATGTGAGGATTTATGGGTCAAAAAGTAAACATTAATATCATTTTGATATCTTATGCCATACTCTCTTTCATAAATTTTACAACACTCTTATTAACGCCACCTGTGTCCAAAGTGTCTATTTTCCTGCAGGGTTGCCAACAAGAGTGCAGTGTCCAACTGGGACAATTCCTAATCTAAGTGACAAGTGAAATCTTAATGTAGTATTAATTTGTAGTTCTCTTCTTGTGTATAGAGATAAGCATCTTTGTTTATGATCAAGAGTCATTTGCCTTTCTCTTTCTTTGAAATATTTTTTTCTCTAGCCCCAAACATTGTTTTGTTTTGTTTTGAGATGGAGTCGGGCTCTGTCACCCAGGCTGGAGTGCAGTGGCATAATCTCAGCTCAGTGCAATCTTCGCCTCCCAGGTTCAAGTGATTCTCCTGTCTCAGCCTTCGGAGTAGCTGGGATTACAGGCATGCACCATCACGCCCAGCTAGTTTTGGAATGTTTAGTAGAGACGGGGTTTTGCCATGTTGACAAGGCTGGTCTTGAACTCCTGACCTCAGATGACCCGCCTGCCTTGGCCTCCCAAAATGCTAGGATTACAGATGTGAATCACGGTGCCTGGCCAGCCCCAAACCTTTTAGATCCTTCACTGGCCCTATTTTTAGCTAATTCATAAATCTATATATATTAGGGATATGAACATTTTGTCTTGACATAAATTTCAAATACTTTCCCAGTTTGTCACTCATGGTTTTGTTTATTGTGTCTCACCATGCAATTGTGCAGTGTAGTTAAATTTATGTCTCTTTTTCTTCATGACTTCTTGACTTTGAGCCAGTTAGGGAAGATTTTCCCACTCTCACATTAGAGTAAAATTTATCCACGTTTTCATCTATGACTAATTCTTATATTGTTTTATTATTTGTTATGAATATCTTCTTTATTTGGGATTTACTCATTTATCTTCTATGAAGAGTGTGTGAAACTTTATTATTTTCTGTATGACTCTCCTGTTAGGAGAGAGAACTCCTTTATCGTATATTACATTTCATCTGTAGTTTTGACTCTTTGTGGATTTTAGTCTGTTAATGGTATAAAATATTTTTCTGTTTTTTTTCCCCTCATTTAATGCCCAGTAGAATTGCCCTTCTTGTTCAGAGTTGAGGCAAATAAGTAGTAGCAATAAGCCCATTTTTGGACGTGTTTTAACATCTGGCAGCTTGGATTTTTAATAAAATCTCTGCTTTAGATTATGTCTTTAACTTAGAAAAGTCATTTAATCTCTCAAGTTTCCCAAGTCATCATCTGTAAAATGTAAATTGTTTCCAGAATTTTGGATTATTAGTTATATAAAGGATTCAGTACATAGTAGATTTTCATAATTGGAAGCTATTATTTTACTCTTATGGTTATTAATTTTACAAATGTATATACTATACAGTTTTCTGATTTGACTTCTTTCTTCCCTTTGAGAAAAGAATGTTGTAGTACAAAAAGGAAGATGCTACAATTAGAAGAAATTTCTTCATGAAGAAATGTATTTTGATTATTAAAATACATTAAGAATTACCATCTTGTCTGGGCATGTTGGCTCACATCTGTAATTCTAGCACTTTGGGAGGCTGAGGCAGGCGTATCACTACAGGTCTGGAGTTCAAGACCAGCCTAGCCAAAATAACAAATCTCGTCTCTACTAAAAAAAAAAAAAAAAATTAGCCGAACATGGTGGCACATGCCTATAATCCCAGCTACTCGAGAGGCTGAGGCAGGAGAATCACTTGAATGGGGGAAGCATAGGTTGCAGTGAGCTGAGATCCGGCCCCTATACTCCAGCCTGGGTGACACAGCGAGGCTCCATCTCAAAAATAAATAAATAAATACCCTGTCTAGACATTTAGAGTATCATCAGAACCTATATTTAATTTACTGTGGTTAATATAATTAACTTGATATTAATCTAAGAAATAAAATGTGGAACAAAATATGTTCATATTAATTTCCAAGCATCTCACTACTTGGTACAAATTACTAATAATTTATTACAATATATGTTGAAAGACCATACAGCTATAATTAAAATTTATGCACCCTTAAAATAAATTTTCATAAGCTACAATTTACTATCCCTCCACTTAATATCTATTTTCATGTGATGAAGTTTCAAATTAAAGTGCTCTCTTAATAAAAAAAAAATTTTCAAAAATCATCCAAAAAACATTTTCCATTTTCTTATTCATATGCTAATTGCTAATAACTATATGCCACATTTGTGTCTGCTTTCCCTGAACTGCGTAATTTTGAAACTTAATTTACTAATGAAATTGTAACTTTGTTCCTCAGTTAATGAAGGGAAATAGATAAAGCAGATACACATATTACTTATTGTTCTCAATTATGTGCTGAAATCTCAATGTCTTCCAGGGACTCCTGAGGATTACCCAAGGTTTTTCCATATGCATCCTAGGACAGCAGAACTTAGTCTCCTGGAGCCAGTAAACAGAGACTTTCACCAGAAATTTGATTTGGTTATTAAGGTAAATTAAGCTAATACCTTATTTCCTTGTGTTTATGAACTGCTAATCAGATAAATCTGTAGAGGCTGCTGTAGGCAGTTTTATGTTATAAAAATTAAAATTAATGTGGACAGCAGTCAACCAATTTTTTGTTAAAAAAAGAACAAGTGAAGTCCAATTTTAATATGTGGCATTGCTTTTCTCTGAAATAACTGTTTATAGTACTATGGGTTAAATACTAAATATTCTTATATATAACAAACACCTTGGTCAAATATATGCAGTTCTACACAATTCATTATGTCTTCTGACACATATTTTTCTATTAAAAGAAATTAGTGTTTAACCACAAAAACATAACCAGTTAATATGTCTAAAATGTGCTAATTTTAATTTTTTTTATTTTTATTCATTTAATGTTAATGTATTTTTAATGCTGATTTTTCAACATAAAAATAAAAGGTCTTGCCTATCCAAAGATGTTTTCAATATACATCTCATTATTTTCTGTACATTGAAAGATGATCTTAGACCTGAAATAATTTTGAAGCTAAGTTAATCTTTTTGGTATTTCATTTTTAGTTTGATAATATCTATTTATTTTAATAAAATAAGTAGATACTGCAGAAATACAGATGATCCTCTAATTAATTTCAATGGACTTCAATGAGAAGGTGAGATTTAATCTAAGCACTGAAAGAAAAACAGGAATTTGCCGGGCAGAGATGAGGGCTGGGGAAAAGGTGCTGTAAGTAAAAGAAAAGAGAAAAGCAAAATTCAGCATAAGTTTTGTATATAATGCATAACTTTCTCATATTTAAATGCAAAAAAAATGGCACTAGAAACACATCATGATGGTATTTTACTTACCTTTTGAAAAATGTAAACATATTAAAGGAAATTGAAGTAAGGTAAGGAAGTTTACTGAGAATGAACATTGTTTAAGCTGCTTTATGTATATTTTCATTGAATTGTTGCCACAACTTTAGTAATATTCTCATTTGTATAAAATGTGGAAACTAAAGTTCAGATAAGGTAAGTGATTACCTTAGAGTTCCGTTACTAATAAGGGGCAGAGATGAGATTCGAATATTAGTTCTATGTACGTTAAAACCATGCTCTTTTTATTTCACAAATATGCAGATGCTGGAATTGGTTGTCTGGTTTACCTATATGTGAGTCCAACTGCAAACAGTATTATGTATACGTGCCTTTAATTTTAGTTCAAATTAAGAGAGATGTCCTTAGCACAGAACCTGTACTTATTCAGTTCTCCTTATCCTTGAAAAATCTTACAGTCTAGAAAGGGCAACAGTCATATAAACAAATATGTCAGACATAATACACCAAATGCTAAGAGGAAGACACATAATAGTGATAATGACACACAGAATAGGGACATTTAAATTAATCTGGGAACTTAGGGAAGGTTTTCTGGAGATCATCCCAAGCTAAATGTTGCTGGATTGAAAGAGTATGGCCAATGACTAAAAGTGGGTAATATGTTTGAATATAAGGGGATACAGAAGTAAAAGCCTGGAGGCGTAATGCACGGGCCACAAGCAGTTAACAGGGAAATAAGGTCTAGAGCCAGACCATGGAGAGAGCCCGATGAATGACTGCAGTTTCCTGGGATTTCATTCAGTAAGGGTTTGGGAGTTACCGAACAACAGAAAAAACCACCACTTTAACCAATTGTATTAAATGGCCATGTATGAGATTCATCTTCTTACATTCACTATTTTATGTTAATTATTATGGGACTATATAAAACTGCAAAATGTGTATTGATTTTCTATTGTGGATCTACCTGGAGTCTTGTGGTGCTGCTTTCTATGGGAATTAAGAGATTTGACAAAGCACTTCTTCCAGACTGCCACATATGAAACCAAAAGTCAATTATTTTCCTTTATTATCAAATTCAGCTGTCCTGGTGTACCTGGGTACAGTGTAACGCAGTCCACCAATTATAGAAAAAAATCAGTTAGAACAGGCCACAGACTTTTTTTTGTTTTAATAACACTTTATTAATGGAAGTTTTAACTGACATTATTAGATTCAAATTACTATGTTTTGTATGCAGTCAAGGACATAATAAGTAAAGGTATCAATCTGTAATAATAATGTGTCACCTGCTTGAATAATAAGTGAATATTGTGGCATTGTACAGGGGACCACTGAAATGCCGCAATCTGGCAGTTCTCTTATATAGTAAGTCTTTCAACTTCTCTCTCTCTTGCTTTTATTTTGCTTTAATAATACTTCATTTTTTCATTGGCCCTAAAAGTTTTTGTAGGACAGATCCCAATTTATGTTTTGGAAGCTCAGAAAAAATAAATTGAAGTATCTTACATTTTGAAGAAGAATTCTGCTTTAAAAAGCTATGTGTGTGTTTAGCAGCTGGTGAGTGCCATGAATTAGAGATTTATCACGTTCATTTTTTTCCTCTGTTTCTCCCAGTGATTTATTCAGCATGCCGACAAATAAAAATGTAAAGGTGAAATTTGGAAGACAAAGTGGAATAGTTCACAAACTTTACAATATGAAATGATTAAAACATATACAATTGAAAAAGATCGTTACATTCCAAAACACTATCCTAAATTTTATGTAATTGTAATCCTTAAGCATACTTTAAAATGTGATATACACTATGTACAAGAGTCATAGATTTGTTTTACCCAGGACAGTTCCTGTTTATGTCTGTTGTTTTTGTGCAATTATTCATAATACCTCTCTTACTCTTTTAAATGTCCCAGTTTGGATGTTATTTGCTCACTATACTCATAAAGCAAAAGCCATCTATGATGTAGAAATATGAAAGCACATTTCAAACGTTGGTAAGAGTGAATTAATTCATGTGTGGACCATCTATTATGAAGTCCATAAAATTCACTTTCATTATTATAAGTGAAGTATTTTTTAAAGTGTTATTAGTAGGTATATTATAGTTCAGGCATCTAACACAAAGCTACTAGTCATTAATTATTAAGACCAATTAAATGGCTAAATTATGAATAATTCAATTTCTCTCAGTTCTTCAAAGAACAATTGAAATTTTTAATCTAAATCCCTTTAACAATGAAGAGCAAAGATCATAATGAAATTAGAAACATCATTATTTCATGTTTCCTCTGATTTTCATGTTGTTACTCACTGACCTACTTACTCTGTCTAGCATGCTGCCTTATAAATTCTTTTGCTTCCTACTCATGAGCTCATTAACCTGAGCTCTCACCAGTTACCTTGCACACCCTCCATTCCAAAAGCACTAAATGGCTTCCAGTGCTCTAAACTGACCATGCTTTTTCTGATATCAAGGCATTTAGAGATACCGTCCCTCTTCCTGAATCATTCTTCCCTCATCTTGTCAACAGTCTAATTCAAACTGATGCTTCAGGGTTTTTTTCTTTTTTTTAAATCATACTTTAAGTTCTGGGGTACATGCGAAGCATGTGCAGGTTTGTTACATAGGTATACACATGCCATGGTGGTTTGCTGCACCAATCAACCTGTCATCCACATTAGATATTTATCCTAATGCTATCCCTCCCCTAGCCCACAACCCCACAACAGGCCCCAGTGTGTGATGTTCCCCTCCCTCTGTTCATGTGTTCTCATTGTTTAACTCCCATTTATTAATGAGAACATGCAGTGTTTGGTTTTCTGTTCTTGTGTTAGTTTCCTGAGAATGATGGTTTCCAGCTTCATCCATGTCCCTGCAAAGGACATGAATTATCCCTTTTTTATGGCTTCATGGTATTCCATGGTATATATGTGCTGTGATAGGGGCAAGAACTGAAGCCTAAGCACTGCCATCTTATAGAGAAGCCACTTGGGTCCTGGGCAGAGGTGTCGTTCTCAGAACAGTTAATGTACATCAATTCTCAGAAGGGTTAAGGGTAAAAATTTCCACTGCTACCCCCCTCCCCTTGCAACAAACCGCTAACTTTAGCTTCTGTACAGACAGCTTGCCTTGCACACCCCTGGGCCCCCCTGAACAAGGATGTGGTTTTGCAACTTAAGTACCTTGCTCCCCCTGAGCTCAGGGCCACGGGTTGGAGAGACATGAGTCCTCCATGGCCGCCGGTAATAAAGACCCAGCAATTTGGCATACTTTTGTCTTGGTGTTGATTTTCTGCTGGCTCCAGTGCTACAGTGCCACATTTTCTTTATTCATCTATAAATGATGGGCATTTGGGTTGTTTCCATGTCTTTGCTATTGTGAACAGTGCTGCAGTAAACATACATGTGCATGTGTCTTTATAGTAGAATGATTTATAATCCTTTGAGTATATACATATTAATGGGATTGCTGGGTCAAATGGTATTTCTGGTTCTAGATCCTTGAGGAATGGCTATACTGTCCTCCACAATGGGTTGAACTGATTTACACTCACACCAACTGTGTAAAGCGTTCATATTTTTCCACATCCTCTCCAGCATCTGTTGTCTCCTGACTTTTTAATGATCACCATGCTAACTGGTGTGATGGTATCTCATTGTGGTTTTGCTTTTCATTTCTCTAAAGATCAGTGATGATAAGCTTTTTTTTCATATGTTTGTTGGCTGCATAAATGTCTTCCTTTGAGAAGTGTCTGTTCATATCCTTTGCCCACTTTTTGATGGGATTGTCTTTTTCTTATAAATTTAAGTTCTTTGTAGATTCTGCATGTTAGCTCCTTGTCAGACGGATAGACTGCAAATTTTTTTTCCCATTCTGTAGGTTGCCTGTTCACTCTGGTGATAGTTTCTTTTGCTGTGCAGAAGCTCGTTAGTTGAATTAGATCCCATTTGTCAATTTTGGCTTTTGTTGCTATTGCTTTTGGTGTTTTAGTCATGAAGTCTTTGCCCATGCCTATGTCCTCAATGGTATTACCTAGGTTTTTTTTCTAGGATTTTTATGGTTTTAGGTGATACAGTTAAGTCTTTAATCCATCTTGAGTTAATTTTTGTATAAGGTGTAAGGAAGGGATCCAGTGTGAGTTTTCTGCATATAGCTAGCCAGTTTACCCACCAACATTTCTTAAATAGGGAATCCTTTCCCCATTGCTTTTTTTGTCAGGTTTGTCAAAGATCAGTTGGTCCTAGATGTGTGGTTTATTTCTTGGGCCTCTGTTCTGTTCCATTGGTCTATATATATGTTTTTGTGCCAGTACCATGCTGTTTTTGTTACTGTAGCCTTGTAGTGTAATTTGAAGTCAGGTAGCATGACGTCTCCAACTTTGTTCTTTTTGCTTAGGATTGTCTTGGCTATACAGGCTCTTTTTTGGTTCCATATGAAATTGAAAATAGTTTTGTTTCTAATTCTGTGAAGAAAATCAATGGTAGTTTGATGGGGATAGCATTGAATCTATAAATTATTTTGGGCAGTATGGGTATTTTTAAGATATTGGTTCTTCCTATCCATGAGTATGGAATGTTTTTCCATTTGTTTGTGTCCTCTCATTTCTTTGAGTGGTGGTTTCTAGTCTCCTTGAAGAGATCCTTCACATCCCTTGTAAGTTGTATTCCTAGGTATTTTATTCTCTTTGTAGCAATTGTGAATGGGAGTTCAGTCATGATTTGGCTCTCTGTTATTGGTATATAGGAATGCTTGTGGTTTTTGCACATTGATTTTGTATCCTGAGACTTTATTGAAGTTGCTTATCACCTTAAGGAGATTTTAATTAAGAAGACATTTGCCCTAGAAAGGTATAGCCACTGGTAAGAAGCTGCTGTTTGCAGCCTGTTGGCTACTATAGTGGCCCCAGTTACTCTATTGAATATTCATGTTTATTTTCTCCCAACTTCTACAGGAGGGCAGATTGAGATACATTTGTTTATACTGCAACCTGTGCCCCTACACCTATCTATATACAACACAGGGAAGCTGCTCAGTAAACATTTGTTGTAATAATTTTCTCCCTGCCACAATAAATCTTTTCAGACTGCTGAATTTATGTACCTACAACTTCACTCTATCTAAATACATACATTTGAATGTGTATGTATTTGATAAAATTTGATCTTGCATCTGTGTCCAGAAAAAAAAGATGCGAATGTGGCAAATAGATGTCCACATAAATTCAATCCCTAGACAAAAGGGCAGACCTTTGTTATGGCACAGGTACAGCTGTTTATGACTGCATCAAAAAAATGTGTTTCTTCTAAAGAAAAGTTACATATTTGCCGTAGAAAATGGGACAGGGAATTAAAACTAGTGAGCATGACTCTAATGCTGATGTGTCTGATGCCCTGACAAGGTGCCATCCTTCAGTAATTTGAGAGTTACAGGAAAACTGCATTTGAGAAATGATTGAGAGCTAAGAGGACAGCTACTGCAACCCCTGCCCCTGTGTGAGTCACTAATGCCACAATTCTAGAAAGTGTTTAGCCACTATTTGAATAGTGATAGAAATTATGTTTCACTTCATAGAAATTTAACAGAAAACCCTGATTCAATGATTTTAAAGCATATGGCATTTGCTAGTTTTTTGATTTGTCTAATCCTTGATGAGTGCTTCTTAGGTACCTTGCATTTTGCTTGGCACCAAGGAGACAGAAATGTATTTTAAAAAGCTCTGCCTCGAGTAAATCACAAAAATGGACATTATGCATTTAGACATATTTTCCTTTGGATGTCTGCAGTCATCTTTTCAGTTGTTGGTTGGATAACTATTCCTACTTTTATTTACTTATGACAATTAAAAATATAGCAAACTGTACACATCCTTTAAAAATTCCAAGCCTTCTATTTTTGATACTCTTTTTTCTGTTAATCATATTTCAGTTGGCCATCCACCCGCTGGGCACTTCTGCCTCCTCACTGTTCTCCATTCTCGTATGTTCCCACCCAGTCACTCATAGAATCCCTTCTCGATACCTTTGAAATTCTCTTGAATATGCCAACTCTGCTTATCCACTGCAATTCTTTAGTTCATATTCTCTTGAACTAAATCTTATACAAGCAATCTTATACAAGCAATCTCTAAAACCACAGGTTCATTTCTGTGCATCTTATCCATCTTTTCACACTGCCAACAGCGTATCACTAAAACGACAACAAAAAATAGATCATGCTGCTGCATATTGCCTTCAAGCCAATTTACAATTTGCCCCCTACCTGAACTTCCCACAAAGACTTTGTCAAGTTGAAAGATCACAGGTGTCTACGTCAAGCAGAGTGGCAAGTCACAGATAATCAGTCATTGCTTCTCAAAATGAAAAGGATGGAACCTATCGTGAAAATGAAAAAGCTAATAAGATTAGTTAAATCTGTTACGGAGATGTGAAATGTAAGTTACTATTCTTTCTACTCTAAGGTGTATATCATCAGTTTACAAAAAAAAAAAAAAAAAGAGACAGAAAAAAATAGAAAAGAATTAAGCACTCCCTTAATTAAGTGAGATTGAACAGTAGCCGTCAGTGACGCAGAGTTAGGGCAAGAGAAAAACCATCAGGGCTGCTATTGCCAAACTACAAGAAGGAAGACAAATGCTACAAATGACATATCTTATATATCTGGAAATATTCTAGCTATATATTCCTCGTCTTAATGCAAGAATGAGACACACACACACACACACACACACACACACACACACACACACACGTACATATTAGTCAGTTCAGGCCACTCTAACAAAATACAAAAGACTGGTTGGCTTATAAACAACAGAAATATAGTTCTCACTCTTCTGAGGGCTGAAAGTCCATGCTCTGTATGGTGGGGTTCTAGTTAGGTCCCTTTTCTGGGTTGCAGATTGCCAACTTCTGTTTGTATCTTCAGTTGGTGGAGGGAGGGTGAGAGAGCTTTCTGGGGTACCTTTTATAAGGACACTAATTACTTTTATGAGAGGTCTATTCTCATGACCTAATCACCTCTCCTAATTGCATTACATTGGAGATTAGGATTTCAACATGAATTTAGAGAGATGTACATATTAAGTCCATTGCACATCACATCTCAGTTCAATAGGTTAGTCAGTAATATGGTAAGTTTATCTTTTCTGCCCCAATAGAGAGGTCTCTAAAGAAAGGTGAAGTAAATATCCCTTATACATTTTAGAGAAAATCATCCCACAGAAATTTCAGGCATTACTTGTTATTAGTAATGAAATAGCAATCTTTCCATGAATTTCCAAATAAATATTGCAGTTTCTGAAATCAATTGACTTTTGATACACTCCTAAGTGTTCATCTTTGACTTTGATTTTGTGTTCTCCTTTTTTTAAACTTCTCAGAGTGCCAGATAAAGCATATTTTGCTTTGCTACAATATTTCAGAGCATCCAACTAACAAAAGGGGAAGATATCCACTGGGTTAAAAACAGAGGGCCAGGAAGAATTTGGAAGAAGACTACATTTTATGAGGCTCTCTATAAAAGATCACTAATGCTTATAATTAATGATGAAGAAAATCCTTTATGTTAGGAAATTTGAACATGTCACTAAATAAGAGGGAATGGTTAAGAGAAATGACTATATCTGTTTAATAACCGTAACAGATTAAATAATTGAGCTCAGAGGTACAATATGAAATTTAATCTGCCTAAGTATAAAGTGAGGCACTTGGATAGAATTAAGGGATCAAACACCAGAGAAGGCAGCTAAGAGTATCCTTCAGGTGTTTGGCCACAGTGTGTGGCTTTACAGAACCTCCCACCGGAGAGTTCCTCCACAGAGTGCCTGATTCCGTACCCAACAACACGTCATGAGAAAGGCAACAATTTGACTCAGATGTCTTACTGAAATGCATCATAGAGGAGGTAGACGGTCCAAAAGAAGTCAATCTAAAAATCTTTACCTTGTAACAATTTTGTCCTTATGAGTTAAGTTAAAGCAAAGCAGAAATATTGCTGAAGAGCAACACAACCATGCCTAGGAAAGAATGTATAATACCAAAACACAAAAAATAATATCTGTGTTTCTTCAGACAGAATACTCTGTCTTTTTATTTTCCACTTGTTTGTCTCTAAAAATTCTAAGTGCTGGCCTAAATTAATTAACTATTATGCCAATTATGGAAGCTAATAGAAGGAAAGGAAGTATGATAGCGTCTTGTCTCATACCGTTATTCATGCAGCAGGGTTAGTCAGAACTGCAATAGAATGTAGCAGTTGAATATACAGGCTGTCCAAATGCACAAGCTGATAGAAGACACAGAGAGGTGACACTTTCCTTGGCCTTTTTTCTTCCTCACAAGGTGACCTGTAACGTCTTGGAAGAAGAAAGGCAGTTTAGCCGTTCTCATCACAGTACTTTGGTTTTTCCCAAGGCCTTCTTGTCTGCAAAGGTCATTGTAAGAGTAAAACAGCAAGTCCAAACGTTGTAAAATGTTCAGAGGAAAGGCACTTTCTGAACTCCTGCCAGGTCTCCCCAATCTGCAATCCCCACACACATAAACATCCTTAGCACTCCACACATATGTTCCCAAGTAATCGTTCTTCATAGGTTTCTTGGTTCCATAGAAATACAACAATGAAAAAGCATACTGAAAACCTTGTAGGCTAAACCTCTGTTATTTTTTAATGTCAAGAACAGTTTGGTAGGTGGAGAAACACTGACCTCCCACCCTCACTACCTTCTAGGCTCTGGAAAATAACCTATTTAGAGATAATATTTTTATATTGATTTTTTTTAATTTGCTTATTGCAAAACAAATTATTCTAGCTCACTAATTCATAGAAGGTACTTTAGTGGTATTTTCTCCTGGTTGAGAGAAAACTAGGAGTGGGATCAGAACTCATTGTAGGATAAGTTTGCTTTGCTGGCTGCGGAGGCAAAAGACAGGATAAAACTTAAAAAAATAAATAAGTTGGAAGATTCACAGAAATAAATTTTACCCCTTTAACGCAATCATAATTTTATATCTGACTGACTTTGCTGTTTATACCCAAAATGATCCTTATGTTCCAAACAGCAGCCAAATAGCTCAACATGTTGGTGGTAAGTGAGAGTTTTTAGGTTCTGTGGTCTTGCCAGAGTGGCAGGGTTATTTTTTCTTTAAATCATTCAACATTCATTTAGTCATTCCAGTGTCAATTTATATCTTACACTAATAAGCAAAAAGAAAGATTTTTGTTATTGAAAGTTAAACAAGAGCTTTGAGGATTCATGTTCTCATTGCAATAAATTATAAACAGAATGGGCATATTCTTGAAGCGAAGATAGAAAGTATTTTTTTTTTTTTTCTGAGACGGAGGCTTGCTCTGTCGCCAGTCTGGACTGCAGTGGTGTGATCTTGGCTCACTGCATCGTCTGCCACCCAAGCTCAAGTTATTCCCCTGCCTCAGCCTCCCAGGTAGCTGGGACTACAGGCATGCGGCACCACACCTGGCTAATTTTTTTAGATTTTAGTAGAGACAGGTTTTCACCATGTTGGCCAGAATGGTCTCGATCTCCTGACCTTGTGATCCACCCGCCTCACCCTCCCAAAGTGCTGGGATTACAGGTGTGAGCCACCATGCCCAGCCAAGAAAGTATTTCATTTATTAAAAATATTCCCTAGATGTGAAATGTATCAATATTATTTTCTTGTTATATTTTAAAGCTTTTTAAAGCATGTGCTTATATTCTATCTAGTGAAGTTATCTTTTACTTTTTGTCATTAAAAAAACTCATTTATTTCCAACCAAGAATATACTTATTTGCTGCATAATCTTACAAACAAACAAAAAACTGTACAGCACACAACAGTTATTTGTATTTTATCCCATGAAGTTTATAGGTTTTTAAATTTATAAGTTTTTGAATATGTTTAGTAATGGTAATAAATTGGCTTACAGTCAAACTGTTTATGCATCCTTTAATTTTTAGAGTATTACATTTTAAATAAAGGAGTCTCCTGTAGGTTTTAAGGCTGTTAATTTTATAAGCAGGGTCAAGAATCAATGGGATATTCTTATTTTTATTGGGATGCTACAAACATAGTTGCAGTGTTTGCCATGACTTTTAATGGCGATAATACAATCATTGATTCATGAAGCACAGGTTTTTTACAGTCATCTTTCCCTAGGACATTTTACACACACACACACACACACACACACACACACACACACACACACACACACACACACACACACCCAGGAAGTTAATCTGTTTCCATTTACTGTTGCTTTGGACCCATTGTCCTTGTAGAGTTTCAGTGAGCTGCAGGATCCTACGGAGAATTTCCTTACATAAACAAGTTTCCTCTATTCTGTTTCCAGCAGAATGGAGTCCAAATTAAGAGACTTTGCTGAAAGTGAAAAAGAGTGATAATCACTTACATAAGATGCTAGAGCAGAGTTGGCTTCAGCTGCTCACCCTATGCTTTTTCAGTGTAACAGCTACCTACAAGCCTGTGTGAGAGAAGCTAAAATGCCTGATACAACTGACCCCAATGGACTACTGATTCTACATATCAGGACCATAGCATGTACCTGTTTTGGAAAGGCAGATGTCAGGGCTATCCCTACAGAATCTAGATTTCCATGTGATTTTCGGGAAGCTAAATTTTGAGAGAAAATCATATATTAAAATTATTTGAAAACTTAGGAAGATGTGATAAAATAATAAAACAAGTAAGCAATATAGCAAATACATGTGAGACACTTCGGTTGAGCCCCCAGGAATCTACTTCACAATTACCTTAGGTGATTTGAAGGCAGCAGATAAAAAGCAGGGCTTTGGAAACCAGTGTTTGGAAAACACTAGTGGGAAAGTACAAAAGGCCAAGCCTACTTTTAGGATCTATCTTTAATGAACACACATGGTTGAAAAGGGGAGCATCTGTCATGCTTATGTATCTTAATAATATTGGTTTTCCATTTCACCTCTTTAACAGCCTTTATTAAATTATCACTTGGACTAGAGTGGCCATATTCTACTTTACTGTGGTAGGAGAGGGAGGGATAGTTTATGTATACTTTTTTGGGAGCAAATTCATAGCTTTTTTTTTTATAGTAACATTTTAATTGAAATGTTGACAGGCTACTGGCATACAGAAAAGTGTATATCTTGATGAGTTTTCACACAGTGAATTTAATCATGTAACAAAAAGATTTTTGTTAAAAAAGGTACTGCAAACATCCCATATGCCCCAACACCTCCTCCTAGTCACTAACCATGTTGCCCCCACCTGACACAAAAACAAACTTCCACTATAGGATTGTAACATCATAGATTTGTTTCATCTTTCTTTTTTGGAACATTTTGTAATTGGATTAAATGTTGATGTTTTAATCAGACCCTTAACAGTTTTTATGATCCCTTCTCCTTTTCTTTACTGTGACCAACTCAGGAAGTATATGTTCCACAAACATATACTTGCTAGCTGTGAAGAAAGTCAATAGCAATGAATTGTCTGCTAAAGGAAAATTTGAGACTTTTATTAACAATTTGATTTCAAAATAAAAATACAAGTAATTCACGTTTGAATCTCAAGACAAACATGTCCAAATGTCAGGCTGTTTGAAAGTTATACACTAATAATATTATTGCCAAAAAATAAATTGGTTGAAAGATTAACTAAACATTTTAACTGTCTAAAGTGATTTTTAAAATGTTAATCAAATGCAGTTTCTATCAGTAAAGAGAGGATGTATAATTTAGTTCTCCAGCAAAATTAACCAAAATGAACAATCTTCTTTTTGTCTACTTGAGAGTTGAATTTAAAATTGAAAGTAAAGGATAAAGAGATCTGCATGAATCATTGGTAGTTTGGTTGACTTCCCAGTGTTTCAGAGTCATCTTCATATAAAGGTAAATATGCAGCTTGTACCTTGCTGGGTGAAGAAACTTGGAAAAATTATACCCTTGTATATTGAAGGCTTTACTGCACAGCTGTTTAGCAAGAGATGTGGTGTCTAGGAAGGGAAGAGAGGAAGAAAATTCTGAATTACATAGCAGCTTTATATCCTATGGTTAGACTAGCAACAGGAATATACTTTTACTCAGAACGTTTTCCTTATCTGCTTTCAGTATGCATTTGTCTTTCTCTGACTAGACACCAAAAACATTCTGTATGTCGAGTTACCGTCTCTCTGCTTTATTTCCTCAATCTGGGGTTCCTTCATTTAAAAATAATGAAGTAAAAAACCGTGGCTTAGACGCAAGACTCTACTGATACTGTGTATACACATACATACATGCACGCATACACCAACATACATAAATACTAATTAATTAAGGCTAATGGAATGTCAAGAGGATTTGACCATGATATATGAAGAGGAGCTAAGACTGAGTTTATTATTTGTAGAATATTCCCACTGACATGCAAGCAATCCTTTGTAATGCTAGAGTCACATAACAGTTTTAGTGTAATTGAACCTATACAGTTGATAATTGTATAATAATATGCAGTTTTAGTTACTAGACTCTAAATCTGCTGGCATGACAACATTGGGTGCACTATATTATCTAGAGTCTTGACTCCAAATAATAAGGAGTATCCATTAATAAAAACTGTCCTCTTTACTAACCAATAGGGCTAAAAAGAAACTCTTTACAAATTTGAGTTTGAGTAGTCACACCCAGCACGATGTCAGTCAAAGTACATGCTGCTGACTTTATAACCACCATAGACAGTTTGAGAAAAATGGAGATTCCTTGCCTCTAACACCAACATATGAACCTGAATCTTTGTGGATAGGTTGTAGGGAATCTGATTTTTATTAGGCCTTCCATTCTGTTCTTATGCACATCAGAATTTCAGAATGATTGCCTTGTGTGGTTGCCATGATTTTTAACATTTATCTGCCTCTTACCTCCGCTGAAAAGAGAATGTCATTTGTTTTCCTCCCCAGTCCCTCTATCCAACCTTTATTCCCTCTTTTTCTTCCTCCCTTCCTCTTTTTTTCTCTCTTCCTAAGATATTCAATTATTTTAGAAAAGTGGCCAAGCAGGTTCTAAGAACTAGGGATTAACAGCTATACTTCAGTAAGAAATGCAAGTAAATTAAACTAATAGAATAAATTAAAGTGTGCTAAGTGGACTGTAAGAGTACACACAGTCGAAATAATGCTAAAGTCCTCAATTTGGACAAGAAAATATATCTAAGCCATGTGTTAAGAGCAAAGTCACAACAAACTTCTCATGCTTGAAGCCACTGTCCATTTAAAAATTCATATAAATAGGACTTTTTGAATAAATATTACGTGTAAATGCATAAACATTTTGGAAGATTATAGATCATTCTATTCACTGCACCATCGCTACAGAGATGGAGCTACAATTAGTGAGTGAGGGAGCTGGGTGAGGCCCATTCATCAGATTGGCGGGAATATGCATCAGTATCAATTACCCAGAGGTAAACTTGCATATATTAAAAACCTTTAAAATGCATGAAAAGAGACATTCTATGAACTAAGGGGTTCATGTTGTACATTCACATTAATTAATTTCTACTTTATGTACCATTCACACACACTGAAAAAAATCCATGAATATCATCTATTGAATGGGAATTAGAATCATGTCACATTCACTTAATTAAAAAAAATTTAATGTAAAGCCTATTAAAATTAAAAATACAGAAAAGTAAAAATAAATATATGTTTGAGTTTCTTCCATATGCCCAGGATTGTCTGAAATTTTAGCACTGAATCAAACAGATACATTTACCATGTGTATACTCAAGGAATTTTCTTTTTTTTTTTTTAATTTTATTTTTTATTGCATTTTAGGTTTTGGGGTACATGTGAAGAACATGCAATATTGTTGCATAGGTACACATGTGGCAGTGTGATTTGTTGCCTTCCTCCCCTTCACCTATATCTGGCATTTCTCCCCATGCTATCTCCCCGCAACTCCCCACCCCCCACTGTCCCTCCCCTATTTCTCCCCAGCAGATCCCAGTTTGTGATGCTCCCCTCCCTGTGTCCATGTGTTCTCATTGTTCAACACCCACCTATGAGTGAGAACATGTGGTGTTTGATTTTGTGTTCTTGTGTCAGTTTGCTGAGAATGATGGAATTTTAAAATCTAATGAAAAATGAGGTTTGGACTAATTACAAGAAAGGGTTAGGTTTACCGTAGCATAGAACAATGGAATTTACTACACATAAAATGTGATAATAATTCCATTTTTACATGTTATAAATATAGAAAAATATTTCATAAATTTATAACATCCAAATTAAAATGTGATATTACTTTAAATTTTAAAATTGCAATATTTATTTTTAATATTTAAGTAGGATAAGACCATAATTCACTACATTGATTTAAGACTATTTATTCATCTCAAGTTTACTGACATAGAATATTTCTTGGCATCTATAATCTACTAATAATATATTGTGAAATGAGAAGATGGAACTTTAAATTATCAATTTTCTAAAAACTGGTTTTCACTTTTTCCACCTCTGTCACCTGAAGCTAGAGGTGACTCCACGTTTCTAGTTTTGAGTGCCTGAGAGTACGTAGCTGCCATTAAAGTGGAAAAGACTGTGGGTGGAGGGGGCTTGTGGAGGTAACCAGAATTTCATTGTTGCAGGTATTGCTATCTGAAATGTCTTTTAGATACTTAAGCAGTATTATGAAGCACACAATTGGATATGGACTGTGGAAATCAGGAGAAGCCCAGATTGGAGATTAAAATTTGGAGTCATAATAATACTGACATTTTTAACATTATGAGATCAGACCAGATTGAGCAAGGGAATGAGTATAAAGAAAAGATGAATAACAGCTCACTTCTGGGCCACTCCAAATTTAAAAAGTCAAGCAGAAAAGGAGAAAGTAGCAAAAGATAATGAGAAAAAATGGATTGTAAGATAGGAAGAGAACTGAGGAGGTGTTGTACTGAAAGGAGAGTGAATAATGGTTAAATGCTGAAGATAGGTCAAGTAAGATAAGGACCAAAAATAAATATTGCTTTTAGCAATATAAAAGTCACTGGTGATTTTGACAAAAGTGGCTGGCTTTGAGTGGTAGAGGCAAACGTATGATTGAGGTGGGTTTAAAAAAATTGTTCTACTGTACGGACACATGCACACGAATGTTCATTGCAGCACAGTTTACAATAGCAAAGACCTGGAACCAACCCAAATGCCCATCAATGATAGACTGGACAGGGAAAATGTGGCACATATACACCATGGAATATTATGCAGCCATCAAAAACGATGAGTTTGTGTCCTTTGTAGGGACATGGATGAACCTGGAAACCATCATTCTCAGC